>MU089899.1:0-45557 GCA_014858505.1 Corymbia citriodora subsp. variegata
CCCCCCCCAGGGCTAGCCTCAACCCTTCTTGTGTGGGCGCCAGTGGCTGAAGAGCCAAAAGTGCCCCACCATTCCTTTTTTCTTTTCCAATTATGTTTTCTAATAAAATTTTATTTTTTTTGTTTTTTTTAATATAGTTTAAAAAGAATAGAATAAAAAAATAAAAAGATGCCATGTGGAAAATAAAAATAATTAAAATGTTACGTCAGCATTTCTGCTAGTCAAATTAATGTTGTTTATTTTATGACTCAATTGCACCTATTTAATAAGTTTTAGAATTTAATTGCTCTTTTTGTAAATTTTAGAACTTAATTGCACTTTCGCGACAAATTTTAGGACTTTTAACAAATATATCCCCTTTTCTTTTGGTCGCATGAGAGTTAGTCATTTGCCGGTCACAAAGTAGAGCATAGCAAGGGGCCATTGGAATTTTTCTTGTCCATTATTTGAGCAGACCCGAAATCCGCCGGCCACTTACCGCATACTCTGTGCACAAATTTAAGTTCAAATACCGCATACTCTGCGCACAAATTCCAAGTGGACCTTTCCTTTTCAATTTTGGTCGTCTTCTTCCTCTACTCGTGCTTAGTCGTTGCCTTCTAGGCATTATTCAGTAGCGCTTCGATCTTCGTTCCGAATTAATTTGACTGTTATTATTAATTGTTTAACGTTCATATTGTTGTCTTTTGTGGCCACGACATTAATACACTGGTGAAGAACTTATACAAAAAGACCCCCTTTGCAATTTGCATGTGCAATTGGGAGAAGAACTAATATAGAAAGATCAAGACCTCCTTGGAGCCTCTTTTTTTTTTTCTCATCAAAGTTAAGTCATTCCGTCATCCTCATAACTTGCTCCTTCTATATTTAAACTTGCAAAAGAAGTTGATGACAGAACCATACGTGCAGATTGTCTTGCAGCCAAAATAATTGGAAAACACCAGTAATCGTTTAAGTTGTTCATCCACATATTTTGTGGCATTAGTTCACATACTGGTCACATCTATCAAAGTTTCCCATGTCTGGACGAAAAGCAATCCATTACAATGACCGTACATGTCAGTTGATATTGTTGAATTTATATGGATATGGATCGAGCAAATCGGATAAAATTAGTCGGAAGGAAGGAAAAGAAATCGGACACCGAATTTACATAGTTTGGTTCGAATATCGGAACATATGTCCACGGGAAAAGTAGCACGGAATTTCACTATAGAACAAAGCGATACAATAGAGATTACAATCACTCGACCACACTCAAGCACTTACTCAATATTTCCCAACCCCCAATTACACCTAATAACTCACACAATGTTTAGCCCCTCAAAACTTTTAGTGAAATTCTCACTCCAGGAATTAAATAAATTCTATTAACAATAATTTAACTGGCTAAACACTCAGGTGTAATTACAACACAAAAATCTCCCTTTCTGTCGAGAGCTCCCACGCGTTCAGTAAAGCTCACTTCTCGCGCTCTTCTTACTCTCTCCTTCCTCCTCATGGCCACCAAAGTCCTTTTAATGATGTTGGGTGTGCATGGCCATCATCCACCGAAGGAACAAAGCTTCTATCTTCCCTCTTTTCTCCATTTAATAGCAAAAGACAAACAAAACCCAAAACCCACAAAATATGACAAAGGAGGAGAGGGCATTCGGCGCCTTCAAGATAGGCTTATGAAGAAGCACCTTCAATTTTCATTAATGGTCCCTTTCTTCTCTTCTGTCACTCCATTGCACGTTTTCTTGACAGAAGACAAGAAAGGGACCCATTAATTTAATAGAAAGGAACCACTTTCCTCCATCATTTCCAAAGTCCAAATAAAAGTCCAACCACCTGCAGCAACTTTTGGACTTTCCTTCACACTTCCTTCTGGCCACACGCTTTCTTCTAGCCACATTCTTTAATTACTTTGCATACGCATGCGGAAGGCAACAATATTACATACAATTAATTTTTGATCCGTACGTGATTGAATTCACATATTCTCATCAATTTGATTTTATTTACGGAATTCAAATTCGAGATATATTTTTAACAGATATCTATAATTGGGGGAAAAAAAATGATCCAATTGTATGGACGGAACATTAAATAAAAAAAAAAACAACAAAAAGAAGAAGATCTATTTTTGCCCTTTTTGAGTTTTCGGGTCAATCAGGTTAGGTGCTATTAACTTTTAGTCCTCCACAAGTGATGGAATTTGAGTCCAGACTAAACTTCTTCAAACCCATAGTAAGATGAAACTAAGTACTTTACTCAAAGTCATCATCCATCCGGCCTTCTTGATCTCCAAAATTAGAATTAATCATAAAAGCAATTTCTTCGTTTCACTCGCATCTTCGATTTTGCGAACGCGCATCGCACGATCCATTTCAACTTTCCACAGGGGCCACGCGTTTATGCCAACATCCCCCATTTATTCAGCAAGTCCATCAAGGCGCTGTGTAACGCCAGCACCTCGAAGATCTCTGCTTCCCTTCCGGCAATCAACCTTAGGATGGGGGAGATCCCCGGCATCCTTGGCAGCCCATCCCCAATCCATCATGGCATCTCGGCCTTCTTCACCGGTTGAGAAGGCACCGCGATTTCCGTAATGACCATTTACCTTACGAAAAAATTATCTAAAATGTTTCAACTTAAGAATAGAATTATCTAAACTAATTTTTTTTTCAAGATGCCATCGCGATTTTGCAATCATTCACTTGGGCAGTTAAATTTTCAATGCATTCTACTAGTGGGGAAATTTTGTCTTTAAAAAATTGTTTGAGAATTTCACATTTTCACATGAAGTCTAGCTAGAGTGGACAAATCATATAAAAATACTCCATTCACACTCAACCACTACTTGAGCCAAATTAACTCGGGCTCTCCCACACCCATACCCGAACAACGTTGGGATATTCACAAAAGAATTTCAAATAAGGAGTCGCCACTAGCCTATTGGGGTCGGCTAGAAACCAAGCAAGGCATGGGAACATGCCTCACTTTCTACGTAATCAGAGAATCTAGGGTCGGAGACTTGATTACGCTAATCATGCGACTAATGCCCTTTCGATACCTAACTTAATTGTATGTTAGTGAAATTATGCCAATGTATTCGAGAAAACTAAGGTATGTCCTAACCATTCTAAGGTAAGGAAATAACATCCAAAATATCATCGTAAAATAAGATACAAAAATAACCTAATATTATCCCTAAAAAATAAAGAGGAAAAACATAACGTAAACCAAGAAAAACTTATTGTAGAGCCCTAAAGGCTTATTCAATTGGATGCTTTCCTTTTTCAGAAATTTTTGCAATTTTCTGATTTTTTCTGAATTTTTTTTATAATTTTTTAATATTTTTTAAATATTTTCGAATTTTCCGAAATTAAAGAAAAAAAGTTTTCAAAGTATTTGATATTTTCTGACTTTTCTGAATATAAAAAAATAACATTTATTACTGTTTTTTGGAATTTTCCAATTTTTCTATTTTTTTGGAATTTTTGAATATTCTGATTTTTTTTCTTAACAATTTTTTTATTAAAAAAAGTGATTCGGACCGGGTCGGGAGACCCAGCCCTACTAAACCGACCCGGCCCTATCGGGCCGGGCTGGATAGCGACCGGGCTGGCCGAATGCTCGGACGAATTTTTTAAAAAAATGGCCCATTAATAAAAGAAATTAAAACAGCCCATTTCACCTTTTTACAAAAATCGGCCCAATTTCCAGCCTAAGCCCACTCGAAGAATGCTCAGCCCAGCCCCTGTTTGAACTTTCGGCCCTTTTTTTTGTTTTTCTTTTTTTCTATTTTTTTATTTCGATTTTCTTTGTTTTTCCTATTTTTTAATTTTTTTTACTTTTTGTCTTTTCCTTGTTTTGTCTTCTTTTGCTGCAGATTCCTCCATGCACCATCGTCTTCTTCAACCTTCGCCGCTTCTTCTTCATGCGTTTCTCTTACATCTCTCATTTCGCAGCCGGAACATCAATGCCACACCATTTTGGCCGTTGACCACCGCCACAGCAACATCACCGACCGTCATGTTTCGCCATCACAAAGCCGAACGACGCCAGCCTATCGCCGGCCGTCCACTCCGGCGACCGAAAGATGAAACATAAAATAAACAACGTACATAGCACGAAAAACACAAGACAATACAAGGAAAGCATGGCAGAAGACGTAGATCGACAATTTATGAACAAACACACATTAAACGGGACTACCAGGGACAGATCCGACTGTGAGAGCTTCGGAGTTTCGTTCAGGCGTTCTGTCGAACCGGTGGGATGCACTACAAAGTCCTATGGTCTTTTGGCTCCACCGAGACTTGAACGTGCACCGGACTCGCAAAACAATGCTTAAAAGATGTCACAACAACCAGAAGAGGGATAGACAGGGGCCGGAGCTCGAGCGAACTGGTTGGCCGTGAGCTCCGGCCCGGTGTGCCCATGATCAAAGCAGAAAAAGAAACGAGGCAAACTCTTACTTGTTTGGCGCATACGAAGTACCACGACGGCGAGTTGTCGGCAGAACAACAGCAGCGTCGTAGGGTGGAGACCGGCGTCGATAGGACATAAACACGATGGAGGGCTGTTCGAGCAGCGACGTCGAGCAGTCGGGGCAGCGGCAGTGTCGACGGGCGGAGGCTGGAGGCGCCTTGGCCGGGGCTCGAAGACCCGAAGAAGACAGCCTCCCTTCTTTTTTCTCAGCAGATCCGCCTTCCTCGCGATTCTCTCTCAGATCTGGATTTTCTCCAGAACCTCCACTCTCACTCTCCCTTAGATCTCTCTTTCGTCTCTCTTTCTCGCCCCCAAAAACCCAGAACAACAGTCACCCCCTTTCGCTTTTCTTTCTTCGTTTCTGCTTCCCTTTTTCTTTCTGCGTTTTCCTGCAAAAACCGAAACCCCAGCCTCTCCTCCTCCTTCTGCTCTCTCGTGTTCTTTTCTTTTTTTTCTGCTTCGTCGCTCACCTCTCCCTCTAGCCAGAACCGACTTCTCGCCCTCCTCGCTCTCGGTTTCTTCTTCTGCCATCTCCCCCGTCCTCCCTTTCTTCTCTCTGTGCACCATCAGAAAACAGCCTCCCTCCTCTTCGTTGTTCTGTCTCCTTTCTTTCTCAGCTCCCCCCTGTCCGAAAACTGCGGCCTGCGTTTCCCTTGCTGCTGTTTTTTCTTTCTCCTCTAAAACCAGAACAACCATCGCCGGAAAACCTCCCTCCGAAACCCAGAAAACACCGGCTAACCTCCTGTCTCTCTCTTCCCACGTCGTTTGTCTCTCGGGCCCTGGTTTTTTGCCCTCTTTTGTTTTTTTCGTTTCTTCCTCTGCATTTTTCTTTCGCTCCTGTCCAGAACCACTTCCACTGACCGGCCAAATCGTCCCTCAGCTCAGACCATCATTTTCTCCTTCCCCCTCGTCCGAAAACCAGAAACTACGTCTCTCCGTCCCTGTTTTTCTGCGCCGGTCTTTCCTCCTCTTGAATCGTCGCCTTTTTTTCCGCTCATCTCATGCTCGCCCTTTCTTCTTTCCTCCGCGTGACAGCACAGCAAGGGAATCCCTTGCTGGCGTCACAGTACAGACCTCCGCTCTCGCGTCACAGCCTGAGAGAAACTAAAACGGCATCGTGCATTGTGCGCGTGTGTGAATAGAGTGTGAAAAGAAGGGAAAATTGTGGTGTCGTGGGCTGGCATCCGACCGAACTTTTTTTTTCGATTTTTTTAAATTAATTTTTTTATCTTTTCTATGAATTAATATGTATTTACATATGCAAAATAAATGGGCATTTAAAACAAAATAAATAAAAATTCGGGTGTCAACAAGCCATACAAAAGGAGAAATCTGCCATTCCTAGTTGGAGTTGGACACAATGAGCCCAAGTCAAATTTGTTGAGTATGGGCACACATATAAAACCATAAGTGGTTTTCTTCTTGAAAACCTAGAGAGCGCCGAACATGAGAAGAAGCCAAAGACGAGCTGCTCCAAGTCGAGAACACATAATAGAAGCCGTAGTCGCATGATAGAGAAAACGGACATGCAAATGCGGTGATTTTGTGCTGTGAGTTTTATATTGTTTATTTATGAATACTTTAGGATTGAGCTTAAATCTAGGTGTGGGAAATACTTGAGTGTATGAGCAATTGTAACTCTGATTCTCCAATTATAGTTGATTATTTACTACTGGCTTTTCCTGTGATGTAGGTACTGATACTCGGACTGAACCACGTAAATTTCTGGCATCCTTATTATTTCTCGTTTATTTCTCTGGCATTTTTGCGTCGACGTAAATTGCAAGATCCTGTAATTTCCACGTATTATTCCAACAATTGGTATTAGAGCAAGGTTTGGATTTCTTGATTGTGATTTGAGGCTTTTGCTTGTCCAATTATTATCTAGAAATTCTATTATTGTAATTATGTCTGAGGTGAAAGGTGAAATCGAGAAGTTTAACAGGAGGAACAACTTTGGGTTATGGAGCATCAAGATGCATGCATTATTGACAACCTCAGGTTTGGCTAGAGCTTTAGATGGTGAAAATGAATTGCAGATTATAACGAAAGCCTTTGAAAGGGCAAAGCTAATGGAGAAAACAAAGAGCGTAACCTTATTGAATTTGCCGGATGAGGTGTCAATAGAGGTGGCTGAAGAGAAGGATGATATAGATTTATAGGTAAGACTTCATTCACCCTATGTGATAAAAGGTTGTACATGTTTAAGAGGATGTTTTAGTTTAGATATACTAAAGGTACGTTTATCGGAACCCAACTGGATGAATTCAATAAACTCATGATGGAGTTTAAGAACACTGGTAAGATACTTGATGATGAAGAATGAGGCATGATGTTGTTAGCTTCTTTATCAGAATTGTGGGAGCACTTTACTGATTCACTAATGCAAGGGCATACTATGATTACCTCAAAAGAGGTAAAGTTCGCTCTGTGTCTCTAAAAAGTGAAAGAGAAAGTTGTGAAATAACAGTCTTGCACAAGGAGTTGGGCAAGCACTAACGATTCCAGGTAAAGATCAACATCAAGGACCCTAATAGCAGAGATAAAAGCAAGTCGAAGTCACACCATCAAAAGTCCAAGGGACGCGTGAAGTGCTTTTGAGTGTAGAGATTGTTCGAAGTGGAGAAACCAATGTGACAAACAGAATGCTACAAGCAATGTGGCAAATGTTACCGAGGGGAATACTAGTGATAGATAACCTATTTTATGTATGACTACTACTTCGTTAGGAGACGAATGGATGCTAAATTCACGGTGTTTTTATCATATGACGCATCACAAAACTTGGTTTACAATTTACCATACAGCATATGGTAGTAGTATTCTTTTGGAGGATAACATAGCCCACAAGGCTATGGGAATAGGGACAATTCAAATTCGAATAAATGATGGGATGGTGCGCACATTGACAAACATGGGGCATGTACCGGAGCTCAAAAATAACTTTATTTCATTGGGCACACTCGATGACCTTAGGTGTAGGTACACCGCTGAAGGTGGAGTACTAAAGATCTCGAGGTGCCATGACAATGATAAAGGGGAAGAAAGTGAACTCTCTCTATCATCTACTAGGAGAGACCATAATCGGAATCATTGCAATTTCATTAGATGAGTCATACTCCGACTTGACTCAATTATGGCATATGTGTTTAGGGCACATGAGTGAGGCAAGTATGACTATGCTAAGTGAAAAGGGGTTGTTGAAGGGTTAGAAGACAGGGAGGTTGGACTTATGTGAGTATTGCATCTTTAAGAAGCAGTGCCAAATTAAGTTTACTACAACTATTTATTCAACCAAGCGACTGGTTGAGTATATTCATTTAAAAATCTTGGGCCCATCCTCGATTTTTTGGAAATGAGGTGCTTGATATATTATGACAATTATTGACAACTACTTGAGGAAAATATGAGTATACTTTCTGAAGCACAAATATGACGTGTTTGATTGGTTTAAGAAATTTAAGACATTAATTGAGAAGCAGTCAAATAAAAAGATCAAGTTCCTGAGAATCGATAATGGCATGGAGTTCTATGATAAAGGTTTTACTAAGTTTTGCAATAAAGAAAGAATTGTGAGACACCACACAGTACCTGGGACACCACAGCAGCATGGGATGGCAGAATGAAAGAATAGAACTTTGCTTGAGCGAGCTCGATGCATGCTTTCACATGCAGGACTTGGCAAGGAATTTTGGACCGAAGCAATGAATATGGCATGTTACCTGATAAATCAATCTCCATAATCTGTTATCGAGTGGAAGACTCATGAGAAAGTATGGTCGGGGAAACCTATTAATTATTTCGGATTATGTATATTTGGATGTCTTGTGTATGCTTATGCGAGTGGTGGTTAGTTTGAGCCAAAGGCAAAAAAGTGCATATTTCTGGGTTATGCATATGGGGTGAAAGGCTACTAGCTGTGGTGCACTAAGCCCAAATCACGCAGTTTTCTAATTAATAGAGACGTGATCTTCAATGAGACCGCAATGCTTCAACAGAGGTGTTCTGAGATATAACCAGTAGAGTAGATAGATCATGGTGTCATTAATAAGGTGGAGCATTAGGTGGAGACTCCAGAGACCTCGAAGGTAATAGAAGTTGAGACTGCAAATGAGGCTATAGTTCTTAAAGCCAATGATAGTGAACAGCTAGTACAGCCGCAGCATAATATAGCTGTAGTAAGACAGAGAAGGCAAATTAAACCACTAGTATGGTTATACAAATGCATTGATTGTAGGGGACGAGGTGGAAATAAATGAGCCTTCGTTACTCTAAGGTGATGGCTAGTAGTAAGTCGTCACAATGGCTAAGCGCTATAAGCGAAGAGATGGAATCACTCTATTGGAATTAGACATGGGAGCCAATCAAAGTACCCAAGAGCCAAAAGATTGTCGGAAGTAAATGGGTCTTTAAATAAAAAAAGGGCATATCTAGTGTCAAGACAGCGAGGTATAAGGCGAAACTTGTGGTGAAAAGGTATACATAGTAGGAGGACATTGACTACAACAAGGTGTTCTCTCATATGGTAAGACATACTTCAATTCGTGTTTTACTTGCCTTAGTTGCTTCCTAGGATCTTGAGCTAAAGCAGTTAGATGTGAAAAGTATATTTCTTCACGGTGTGTTAAATAAGCGAATTTACATGAGGTAACAAGAGGAATTTTGTTATTCTAGTAAGGAAAATCATGTTTGCTTGTTAGAGAAATCTTTGTAGGGGCTAAAACAGTCTCCTAAGTAGTGGTATAAGTGTTTTGATACTTTCATGGCTAGTCAGGACTATTCAAAAAGTCATATAGATAGTTGTGTTTATTTTATGAGATTGAAAAATGGTTTTTTGATTTATCTACTCTTATATGTTGATGACATACTGATAATAGTTAAGAATATGTCTAATATTAACGTGCTGAAGAGACAATTAAATATTGAGTTTGAGATAAAAGATTTAAGTGCTGCAAAAAAGATATTGGGTATGGAGAGGGCTGCAAGACTTTTACGTCTATCTCAAAAGAAATATATTGAGAAGATTATGGCATGTTTTAACATGCAATTGGTGAAATCTATAAGTACTCCTTTAGCTAAACACTTCAAACTTTCAGATAAATTATCACTGCAAACTGAGGAGGAGAAGCATATGTGCGATGTTCCTTTTCTAGTGTCATAGGTAGTATTACATATGCTATGGTATGCACTAAGCCTAATATTTCACAAGCCGTGAGCGTAGTTAGTCATTGTATGAAGCATCCCGGTAAAGTTCATTAGGAAGTTATAAAGTGATTTTTTTTAGATATTTGAAAGGGATAGCAAACATGGATATTGTATACTGGAGGAATAGTAATGTTAGTGAGACCATTGGTTGTATGGATTTGGATCATATCGATAACTTAGATGATTGCAAGTCTTTAGTAGGGTACGTATTTACGTTAGTAGGTGGTGTAATGAGTTGAAAAGCGTATTTACAAGATCACGTTGCCTTGTCTTCGATTGAAATAGAGTACAGGCATTAATCATTATAGCAAATGAGGTAATATGGTCAAGCAGTTTGCTCTTGGACTTTGGGCTAGATTAAAAAAGTGTTGACATGCACTGTGATAACCAATATGCGATAGATTTGGTGTACAATGCAGTTTATCACAAGCAAACGAAACACATTAATATTTGGTACCTTTTTGTCCAAGATGTCTTAACAAATGTTAAGGTTATTGTGAAAAAGATTGTTACGGCAGAAAACCAATAGATATGATGACTAAGCCTGTTCCTTTAGTGAAGCACAAGTTTTACTTGAGCACAATTGCATCTGTGAAGAGTGAGCGCCTCTCGGGGTACTAGGAGAGTAGTATGGATGATAAACATTATAACTTGGCTTCAAACATCAAGCCAATGTGAAGAATTGTTAAATTTATCTAGAGTTTGAATTCAGATATAGATTTGTTAAACCAAATTTATTAAGAAAGTTTTCCCACTTCGGATTAGATTTACTTTGGTAAATGGGGTTGCCACAAAAAGACAATCAAGGACAGAGAAGTCTTTTGCCAAGAAAAGAATTTACTTTTTCTCTCACCTGCAGAAGCTGTGCGAAATGAGGAATCTACCATTCCTAGTTGGAGTTAGACACGGTGGGCCCAAGTCAAATTCGCTGACTTTGGGTACACATAAAAACGTAAGGGTTTTCTTCTTGAAAACCTAAAGAGTGACGTACACAAGAAGAAGCCAAAGATGAGCTGCTCTAAGTCGAGAACACATAATAGAAGCTATAGTCGCACGAGAGAGAAAACAAGCGTGCGAAGGCGGTGATTTGGTGCCGTGGGTTTTATATTATTTATTTATAAACATTTTAAGTTTGTGCTTAAATCTAGATATGGAAAATACTCAAGTGTGTAAACGATTATAACTCTAATTCACTAATATAGATATAGGTACCGATATATGGATCAAACCGCGTAAATTTCTGGCATCCTTATTATTTCTCATTTATTTTTCTAGTAATTTTGCATTAACGTATAGTATAAGATCCTGTCGTTTCCGCTTATTATATTCTAACAATTAAGCATCCCTATACCAACCATTTATGAAGTTTCAAGATCTCCCCTACTCAAAGATCAATTCCACGTGATCAACATTAATTCTTCTCCACCACATCATCAAGTTTTGCTATATATACAATAAATGATTTCTTAAGCAAATGAAGATTATGAGCTCTTTGAGTCATCCGTGAAGCTAGGTTCCTAGAGTTAAGGGTGGTGTTTTTCAAAGTTTGTAGTCTTCAAACTTTGTGGCTGATGTAGAGAGCATAAAAAGCATGCTATCAACTATTATAGCAATTTTTTACAGATTTTGAAATAGGATGCTTCGGTTGTTTCAAAAAAAAATTGTTGAATTGATTATTACAACTAAGGGAAGATCTCACAAAAAATCTTAAATTTTGCTCAGTGTAACAAATTTACCCAAGGTTTTTTTGTAACACGAAAAACATCAAACTTATATCCATATGACACATTTATCCCAAACATTTTTCCCGTGACATTAAAAATTTCAAACTTTACCAACTGTGACATATTTACCCAAAATTCTTTGACTGAAGGGCATTTTTATCTTTTACTTTTTTTACTTACCTTTTTTCCTTCTTTTTTTTCTTCTTCTCCCTTGTCTCTGCCATCACAATTGGCAAAATTTATAGTTTTTGTTGTTACAAAAAAAATTTGAGGTAAATATGTCACACAGAAATAAGCTTGAGGTTTCTGTGTCACAAAAAAAGTTTAAGGTAAATTTATCACACCAAGCAAAATTTGGGATTTTTGGTGGCATTTTATTTACAGTTAAAGCTTCATTTTCGATGAGTTAAAGCCATTTCTAGAAAGTCTCGGTTACTCCGACAAGAGTTTTTGATCAAGTATTGTATTTGTTACACCTCAAATCAATAAGAACAAGGGTATGATACAATCGTTCTTTCACAAAAGGACGCAGTGTCAACATAACCAAAGTATAACTTGACAAAAAAAGGCATTTAGTTACAATATCAGAGTTATTTATAAACCACCAAAAAGATATATACACCTTCAAGACAACAAGCTCATAAGCTTAACAACTATGCAAAGCTCATACCAAAAAGTCCCAACTACCAAAAAGTTCCAATACAAATGCTCACGCCTACTTGCGGCTCACTGAAGAACTTAAAAAACAAGTAGGTGAGAGGAGTGAGCTACAATGGCTCAATGATAAATACATCTCTTCTAAGTGGATCGAGAAATCACTATGCACATTTACAACATAAACATAACCCATTTATAACATGATATATTTATAATACAAGTATTTCAAGATAATAACAAAATATACATCAATTGTCATATCCCCGATTTCGACCCCTTGAGGTATGGCCATGAGGTCCAGAATGGATTGACTATGGATTGTTGGTCATGGAATTGATTAGTTTGATTAGTAAGGAATTAAAAATCGGTCATGATCTTTCTGAATCAACCATCGACCATATGAGTGGGATTGAATCACCAGCCTATGGATCACGAGAATTGATCATGGGATGATCCTGGACTGATATGGATTGATAGATAGTCATTGGTCGATCCTGATCAGTCATACTCAGTCGTAGGTGATTCCACTCGGCTATGCTTTGATACATGGACGATCCGATTTAACCAAATGTGATCATGTTCTGACCAAAAATATATCATTTCGATTTAACCAAATGTGATCATGTTCTAACCAAAAATATATCATTCCCTATTTAATTATAATGATCGGAAGGAAATCTCGAATTGGTGATGTTCAATCATTGATCTATCATATACCAACCATAGACCGATGCGGATGAATCGGGAACCGATCAGAATGCACCTCGGGATAGACTTAGTGATTCCATCGCTAATTCAAGGATTTATGAGTGCCTTGACTTAGTGCTAGGCTAAGGATAATCTTAGAACTATCCTTGAACCAATTGGCAAATCCCGAACCGTGGAGGGAGTTCGGTCGCAAGTAAGCCCTATGATAGGCCCAGGGACCAGCTTGAGGGCTAGTTCTATACCTGAATGAGCTAGTCTTGCCAACCATAGGGCCAACCAATAAGCCAACCTATGTGCCGAGCCTCCTAGTCGTAGGATGCCCATGAGAATGGTTTGGGCGCGCAAAAGGGGCATGATGACCAAACCTCGGGCACATGAGATTCGATATTTCGAGATGCAACTAGTGACCCTTTCCCGGCCTTGGAATTAACTTAATGAGTAGAATTTTTGTAGCCGCCTCATTCTTAGAAGAAAAGGACAATGAAGAGAAGTCTCTAGAATCCCTCATTTAATGAAAATGATGAGTTATGCCATGAGGTGTTCTAGTCAAAGATTTGGCAATGATGAGTCAAAAACTTTCCTTGGCAGCAAAAGAAAGTTAGTGCACACATGGATTAATTGGAATTATACGCTCGAAGCACTCATCATTTACCTATGAAGCCTAGGTATCAAGTTGGCAAAATAGGCGCCATCTCTTCAAGTTGCATTAAATGCTCATAAATGTGGGATTGTTTACTTGGTCCAACAAGAAAATGATAAGTGAGCCTCCATGATGACATCTAGGGCCTAGATTGCCAAATAAGACCAAATAGTCGTGCTACCTCGTTTCTTAGGCGAGATATTTAGCCAAATAAGCTTGCCAACTAAACAATTTAGGCATGCCATTTGGAAACGAAGGATCATACCATTTGATTCGGTAATCATGAGGTCGAGGACTATAAATAGGAGAAGTCCCTCCTCATTTCTTACCACTAGCCACTTCTCCTCCTCGTCTCTCTCTCTCTTTTAGGTGTGTTCTCTTTTTCCCTTCTCTCTGTTTATGCACCCCTCCTCCTCCATCAAGGCATTTCTTTAATTTTCAAAGGTTCATCTTGGTAAATAGAGATTCCTACTTCTCCCTAGTATTGCCATTGTCATCATTAAGTCCATATAGCACTTTCTTGACAAACCGTGATTTGTATGGGAGATATATATAGGTGTGCTTATATATGAACCTTGTGCATGTGTTTAGATCTTTCGTAACTGAGATGATGCCAAGGTTCATAACTTGTATTCAATGCAAGTCGGGAATTTCTAGAGCCATAAGACTTGAGTCAGTAATGAGATGTCAAAACTCAAGTCTTGTACAACACAAGGATCACCCAAGGCCACGAGGTCTTGGACCAGTAATGAGGCATGCCAGATTCTAGTCTCATTTAGTACAGGGACCGCTCAAGTATACAAGGTCTTGCTTGGCATCAAAGTGTACCAAGTTTATGTCTTAGATTGGTGCGAAGTCCTTGATACTTAACGGTTAATCTAAACCTTGGACTTAAGGCCATTTATGGCATTATTAGAATCAGGTCGTAGAAAGTACAACACACACGATTATGTATGAGCACATCCTTGTTGGGCCGTGGGTAAGTTGACTAAATGAAAGACAAGAATCGGCATATGTGATGCATTTGTGTGATCACTTAATAAAAGATGAGAGCTGTCACTCCTTGAAATGAACGACGATGCCCCTACATAAACGAGATGCCCAAGTTAATCTTGGAAGCCTCAAAAAGCTAGCGTCGAGAAGCCTCGATTGAGCCGAGATGTCTTGGTTGAGCCAGAAAGCCTAGCAAAAAGCTAGAATCATCAATTGAGCCGAAAGGGCCTGGTTAAGCTAGGATGATGTTAAGTGATCTGCATAAGTACCAGTTATGCTCAAGTTTGGTTTGCATGTGTCTCTATGTTAGCCGACTGGTAAGTAAGTGAAACTCTTGCATTTAGTCATGGCATAGCATTTGTATTGCTATCAATCTAACATCAACACTATTTACACGAGTTGTTATAGGTAATCCTTAATAAAAAAAATGTCTTACTAGCTGAGAGTTAGAAGTTTTACTTACTAAGTCCCCAAAACTCACCCATTTACTTTTATAGGTTTGAAGATATGGCTAACCCGTCTCCTATACATTTTGGTCTCCTTATAAAGATGGAAGTGTTGACTATAGATGTAATCCATACTGAAGCAGGAATAACTTATCAGAAGTATACTAACACCATTTGGATTGATGAGAGACGAATTGAGTTGGTCCTTCACCTTTACGAAGTTGGGTACATTTAGTTAGACGAAGACTTTATCAATCCCCTTCACGGTTTTAAGGAGTCGATGAATCCAAGTGGTAGGGCAATGTCTGACGAAATGAACTCTAGTCCATAGTATCGGCCAATAATGGGAAGGGGTCCCAATTATGGAAGCCACAGCTGTAATGGAGATAAGGATACCCCGACCTCTTATATCATGTAAATCAGGCCTAATCGGAAAGTTATTGTGTATATAAAACTATTAATATAAAATAGTAGTGTGTTAATGTGATGTGCTTCCCATGTTCTTCCAATGATGTTTGTTGGGGTTTTTGTATGTTCACTTTTCCGCATGTGCATATAAGCAAGATAAAATAAATCGGGTCGGCGATAAGCTTGGGATGTGTCAAAAAATAACTCGCAACTTGGACCTAAGATGAGGCCGTGACATAATGGTCTAGTCCCTTAATCAATCTCAAAACACATGCTAATAATTCAATCCATTGAATAAACTCATCGAAACACAAGTCATTAGTCCATTCTAATATCGACTAAACTCCAATCACATATCAATGGTCCACTCCATTAACCAAATTTATGCCAAAATGTCCAATCATGGTCACGCTTAACACCTGTGACAAGACGACCAAAATATTCTCCTTGGTCAAGTCTCCATCAATTTTAAGCTAGTGACTCGGCCCACAAGAATATCATAGATTAGTATGCATATACCCACACACCTCTTAGGGTTCACAAAAACATTGAGCATTAACCATCAATCATAAATTTTCAGTAATCCACAATTAGAATCAAAATTGCAAACTTTTCAAGTATTTGATATATAAATATCAAAACCCTTTCAAGAACCATAAACTTTTCGACATTCTAAACCATCTCAAAGTGATCATTCAAACTAAAATCAAAGGATAACTCACCCTTTCAAATAACAAATAGTAGTAAAAGCTCGATTTTGTTTTATGCAACAAAAGATGCTAGTTTCCAACTCATAGCATATATAATCTTTAATTTTTTCAAACATAAGTTTAAAATATAAAGAAAAAATAGTATCACTCAATTATGAAAAGCCAAAAACCAACTACAACAGTTATTTGAGCCAACGCACTCAAATTCCTATCAATCAACCGAAAAAGTAAAAGGACATTTTAATAAATGATTTGACTATACTACGCCTATTTGCTGATAAAATGACAGCTATGCACCAACAAAAAGCTCACTTGTAGCGGAAACCTATTGTTGTTCGCTAGGCGTGGCTCACACGCTAAACTTCATTGCGCTATAACTTTTTCCATAAAATTACATTTCAAGCCAACTCGTAGTGCTTAAAAAACCATTTTGACATACTACAAGAACCCTAACTCAGCCACCCCAAGACCTCATTAGAAACGACTGAAATTCAACTCCAAAGTTATTGTTCAAAACCTTATCAAAACGCACACCAAACTTGAAAATTCCATTATGAGCAAACCGTAAGCTCAAATTAAGATTTGTAAAATGCTATAGCTTTACAACATCCTAAGATGTAACTCAACGACTCAAAAATCGAATTTCGCCACACGAATCTCTAATAATTCCGAATTTCAAGCCTTGAATTTGACAATTCCTTGAAAAGGACAATTAGAGGCCTCAATCACTTACAGACGTTATAGAATGGAGTTGAGATGGCTTGACAAATCGTCTAGATCGTGAGCACGCCAAAATATTTTCCTTTTCCCCCTTTTCTTTTTTCCTCTCTCTCTCTCTCTCTCTCTCTTTCCCTCCTTCTCATTTTTGCTTCTACTTCTTCTTCTTTCCCTTCCTCATGCACGAGCTCAATTAAGAAGAGAGAAAAGGAGGATTGGGCTTGGGCTTAAGCTTGCAAGAGACACTAGCTGGCTTTAAGAAAAAAATGGGCTAAACTTTATGGCCCATATATTACAGTATTCTGCAAATCCCCGCCTTCCTTTACATCTATTGTGTTTTGAACTTCGGAAAAGAGAGCGCAAGACTCATCAAAATGAGTAGTTTGATTAATTTGTTGAACGTATATAAGGAAGAGTAGCTTCCAACGCCACTTTTCCCTTCACCTACTTCACTTTCCATTCCCTATTTCATCTGTTTTTTTTCACTTTTTTATGTAATTTTCCCTCGATATTTACATTGAAAATATATATTTCTTATGTCACGACCCGACCCTTGAGTTTGCGACAATCCCTGTTTCACTTGCGGTCATTTGATTTGCGACTCTCTAGGATCCGTCACCGACTGTTCATTATTAACTTTCGAGTTATGTGCATACGGAAGCAATTCAAACTCCACCCAATCAACAACAATAGCAAGAATAGTAGAAAGACACATATCAGTAACAAAACACCTCTTTATTTATTGCACGTTTAGCCCTAGGAAGTTTACAAGTATAGGCCCTTACAACAAGCAATGCCCTATGTGCCAACAAAAAGGAACAATAGAGCCAAGGTTAATCTACTCCTTTCAAAACACTACAACGAACCGCACCACCTGTTAGTTCTCCATCTTACGAACCTGAAAATAGTTATTCAATAACCAGTAAGATAAAATATCAGTAAATTAATAGCCTAAGCCTCGATTAAGAGACCTACTCACCTCGGATGTGCACTAAACGTGCAATCTTTCTATCGCCAGCAATTCAACAACAGAAGAACACCCATTCGACTATTACCAAATGCATGATTAGGCCAAAGCTCATATGTAATCATTAATAGTTAATAGTTGCAATCATAGGCATCCTTACCTCGCTCTTGGCACACACAATCTGCATGATATAGTTTATTATATGCCCACCTCAATGCAACGAATATATCAAAACAATCAGACACCTTTCAAGTTGTCCCGTGCACCATGCACTCACTCGTTTTCCGTTTATTAACAACCTTTGGGGGAATTTACTACCAACACACAAGTTGGTAGTCTACCGGCATAACTAGGTATCGTCCCACCCTATTGGGCACGACTACGTCTAGCGCCCAGACGACATTCTCAAAGGAGCATAGGCCCAGCCTCTACTGCAACCCGCATCCGGACCCCCGCTGGACATTCCAATAATACGGACTTCGTTAACCACAAATCCCTCACCGGGTGACGAGCTCTTATGTGACCACGCAAGCACACCAATTAATCATGCTCATTTTATTATCTAGTAGGGCAATCAATGCAGATATGATTCGTGCTTGTATATGTTAATTCACCACAATTTCTACATGTAAGGCGGTAATATTTCACATGTGATCATGCGAATACAAATGCCTTTCACACGTAGTCATACGAATATGCTGAATACACCAACCCTAATTTACAATCGCAATCCACAAATTTACTCCACCGAGTACATATTAAACAATATCATCAAAAGCAGCATATATATATATATATATATATATATATATTTGATATATAATCCATGTGAGGAATGTACGATCAATAATCCACCGAAAATAATCGATATTAACATAAATAATCAATTATGTACTTCCCAAAAATAATACTTATTTCCAAAAATCTTCCATTAATAATTACCCAACAATAAATATTCAACATCCAAAATTAATCAATCATCCATAACTAATCAATTAATCATTTTCCAAAAATAAATAATTAATTATTACTCCAAAAATAATAATAAATAATTGCGAAATTAATAATTAATTAATTCCGAAAATAATAATTATTTATTATTTTATTCCGAAAATAATAATAATATTTATTAATACTAACCATAGTTACTATTCTAACCCAACTACGGTTAATTAACCTAACCAATGTTACTTTAATCTAATCCCAGTTACTTTAATCTAACCGTGATTACTTTAACCAACTACAATTACTTTAATCTAATCGTAGTTACTTTATTCTAATCATAGTTAACACTAAGCAAGATTAAAAAATAATATTAAAATACTAATAATCCATCATCCAAAAGCATTAACCAAGCTTAATATTAAACTAATCACTCCTAATGGAGTTTAACACCCTAAGCAAGGATTAGGAAATTAACTCACGGTTTAGCGATTCCGACGACATGGGCGCGACGGGGCGGCGAGGGCGACGCATGGCTATGTCCGAAACGTTGAAACAAGTAGCAACGAAAATGGGTCTCGATGACGGTGAGACCAAGAAGCGGACGACGGTGAGGGAGCGGCTTGGATGGCCTAAAATGGCATGGACAGGGACAACGGTGTGTGTTGGCTAGGCGCTGTGGATGGCACAACAATGGCGAGCGGTGCTACGGTGATTTTGGACTATGGACTGTCCGAAGGAAAGAAAAAGGGAGAGGGAGAGGGAGGCTTCGGTTGAAATGGGAAAGGGAAAAGGGGAAATGTGAAGGGGAAGGTGGCGTGCAGAATGAGGGTGGGGAAGAAAGAGAAAGAGAAAAGTCAACAAGGGAGGGGAAAGGAGGAAACTTGCGGTTGTCGGTGGGAAAGAAAAGAAAAAGAAAATAGAATAAGACAAAAATCCTAAACAAGCTTCTAGAAAGGGTATTTTGGTATTTTTACCCCTAAAGTATAAATTCCCAAATATTTTGGCTCCAAATCTCGGCCCGTTGAATTATTTTCTGATAATTTCCGGGTTTACTGATAAATTTGAGAATCAATGAGGCAACGTCCAATATTTTATTCTCAATATCCTTGAAAGTTCAATACCCGAAACTAGATTGAAAATTGGAATTAAAATCCGTCGATTATGACTCTAGCACAACTTAAACCACCAGACAACTTTTAGGATTTTTTACGCAAGATTGACTTGTGGTTGAATATTTTCAACCCACATTCGATTCCTTAAATCTCTGGGTAACTCAGTTGTCATGTAATCTCGAATGATCAATTTCTCATCCCAAGTACAAAGTCAAAAAGGAAATCTATTTATCGTCGATTATCGTGAGTATTGAGGTTGTGTGGAATCACCCTTAATCTGGCCTTGTACTTCTCTATAATCAATTTATTTCCATTCATTAATTGCTTTGTAAGGGTATGGTATTATCCCTCTTTGATTTTTATGGTCGAGAGGTATATCCCGAATCAAATTCCCTAGCCTTATGCGTATTGATCCTTAATTATCCTTCCGAATAGGTTAGTTACCATTGAATGATTAATTCAAGGTAGTCGTGACTAGCAGTCCATCGGAAAATAACTCTTTCGTATATCTCAAGATGAGTCGAAATTCATGATGTTACATCTTATGTACATGGCATCAATTGGCAGAGGAAAAATGATTATTGTGCTTATGAATGAGATGCCAATGAGAGGTACCTTGGGAATATATGGCTGATTGAGGAAGATTATGATCTTATGGGAAAACTACTACCAGGTTCTTAGTCTTATTTACACTAGAGATAATTGCAATCTTTATATGCATATTTATAAATAACATAAAGTACAATTTACGAGCCAAAATCATGATATTTATGAAAAAAAAAATATAAGTAACATAACCAAAGTTTTGATGTAAATTAGCATCCTTCAAGAAAAAGTTACTTTCATTACACCCGATATAATAGACATTTCTAGCCGGGACCCTAGTTAGTCATTTCCGCAGTCCTCTCGTGTTTAGTAGGTTGAACTTCCAATTCCGTTCCTCTGTGGTGGCACCTGCAACAAATTATTCCGATCTGATTAAGCAATAGTACATGAAAAGATGGGTATTCATTAATCCAGATCAATTCCCAAACATTCCAGGAGTGAAGTAAAGCACCTGTTTTCATTACCATGACGGACAGCTTCCATTCATAAAGTACGATGCAATGCAACTGGCTTAAAGAACGTCCTCCCATATCCCAGTTATTTGGTTCAGATCTCACACCGTTGCCAAAGTTACAGTGAAGCTCCTTATCATTTAAAGCATCAGGGTAATGAGAATTTGTCATCACCAAATGAAGAACGAACAGATGATGCAAATTTCATACGTAAAGTGACTGACTGATGACTCGAACATGTAAGATGGACATAGGCATGACAAAAAACAAGAAAGAGCGCAACCTGATTCCTACCAGTTTTTCCACAGCACAGGATGTTACTTTTGACAGGATCAAGGCCATAAATCCACCTCAGATTTTGCAATCTATGTATTAGCACCTCAATTGACAAACAAAGTGGAATATAGATCCATGGAAATTCATCATCTCTACTTCGGTGTCCTGGATTTGAGAAAAGTAATAATCTTATGATGGTGCATCCAGTGGCTTATTGATCCATGATAGAATAAGTGGACATAAGCTACTAAAATTATACAGTCAAAACCACACAGACATGAGTAATTGCCCCTGGTTTGGGCTCTTTGTCTATGCACCTTTGATCTTCAATCAGTCTCGACCAAAAAAATAAAATAAAAACACACGGACATGAGTAATTGCCATGAACAATCATTGTTAGAAGTGTTATTCCACGTTGGTTGAATAAAGGGTTTCAACAAGGGTTACATGCATGCAGTCTACCTCTAACTAATAGCTTAAGCTTTTTGGTGGAACTTTTCCTAACAAGTAATGAAATTCTTTTTTTATTATGCATGCATGAATGAAAGAAGCACATAAGAAACATTTTGTGCTCTTAGAAACCAACCTTAATAGAACTTGGGAAAAGGTAATACTCTGCATAAGAACATATTCATATCAAGTCAAGGATGAAGAGTCTTACTCTGTGACTGATGACGTTAATGACATGCAATGTATTTCAAAGGCATTGTTATCTATTTTCTTTCCCACCAGGATCACAAGCCAGATGATGCTGAAGCATCATATTCACGTGGTCGACCAATTTCCCCAAGAGTCCCTGAAATAAGAGAAAAAAAAAAGACATTGATATGAAAAGCCATAGGCCAAACCGAAAATACTAATGTGGAGTAGGTACTCTCAAATGAATACGATACTTTACCTGCTATATTTACATTTACTAGGAAAGACGGATGATCTCCAGAATCCGATCTCTGCTGTGCTGCTGTCACACTAATATTTTTCATAATTCTGTATTCTCCATCATTCTGGTATTCTCTGTGTAAATGAAAATAAAAGAACATGATTTCTGTCATCAGGATTCAGAGACACGCATCAGCTATTGTGCAAATGATAATAAAGAACATGACTATTTTCTTCCAAGTCAATTTTTACTCCTGATATTGCCGATGAGCTTTTCCTACGTCAACATTACAGTTGTAGTTGGAAGTCCTTGCTTCTGATGCAGTATCAATTAAGCTCACCACAGAAGTAAAAATCATATGCACAGCTCCTCCCACTTCATTTCAGTGCCATAAACAGCTGAATGATACCCGACCTCTGAAGATTTTCTGTCCCTTCCATCAACCTAGCCAAAAAAAGGTACACATTTCTGGTTGAAACCACAAGTGCTTACTGCAAGAGTGAATTTCCAATTCTGTTCAGTGGCAGCTGCAACAAAACATTCTGATTTGAGAAGTATTTCAAGCAAAGATGGCATTTAGAGATCTAGATCAACTCTCAAACATTCAAGAACCGAAGCAAATCACCTTTCTAGCTCCCCATTGATTACTTGTCATTTTTATCCAAAAAACGTGAAAGCAACGCAGTTGATTTAAGGACATTCTCCACACTTCTAGTTTGGATCTGACATCGTCATCCACAATACAGTGAACATCCTCTGTCTGTTTAAAGCCTCTGAGCCAGACATCGTCATCAATGAACAATAACCAAATTGAAGGAGGAAATTGCGAATGATATAAAGGATGCGAGATGATTAATAAAGGCAAGAAGTAAAACAAGGAAAGAGTGGTTACATGATTTCTACCTGGTCTTCTACTGTTTGATAATAATACTTTCAGGATGATCAAGGCCATATATCTACCTTCAGAGAAAGCAATCTTCATGTTGGCATGTCAAGTGATGAACAAAGTTTAGATAGATCGATGGAGATTTATCATGGTGACATTAATGTCCTGGCTTTGGGAAAATGCAAAACACATTAATTGTACCTTCACTGCCTATTTCCATGACAAAATGACGAATCACTAAAATGCAGTCAACAATCACTTATGCACCATCGGTTTCCAGAATACATCATATAGTGAATTTCTTTTTTTCATCCTTCTGCATAAATGGGACAACCACATAGCTAAAGAAAACCAACTTTAACAGAAGTAGGAGAAAAGTATTACTTCACTTACACAAGCACAGACTGATACTGTGTCGATGATGAAGAATCTCTTACTATTTGACTTGAGACATCTACTGTACTTTTGGAGGCATTCTGATCTTTTTTATTTGTATCGTGATCACGAGCCAGATAACACTGGAGCATTGCACTTGCTTGAACAACTGATGGTGCAAACAGAAAAATACTAACGAAAGCTTGTAATCTCAACACAGTTTACCTGCTACATTTGCATATACAAGGAGTCCTTAACAATCTCCAGAATCAGATTTTTGTCATGCTGCCATAATCTGATTCTTCTTCCAGGCAGCACAGGGTCCTCAACTCAAATCTTTTTTTGGTGTTGCTTGCATTGCATTGTATCCAGTACCATCAAATGTAAAATCTAACTCTAGCCTGTAAACCTTAGTCAGGTTTTGCTGCTCTTTCCCTCTGGAATCATGTCCTGTCACGTGGTAAGAGTCCAGGGATATGTGGCATGCATCCATCCGTATCATAGCGTTCCAGGGATTTTATACTATCATGGAAGTCGATCTTATCTAAGCTCTCACAATTATTAACAATCAATTGCTTCAGATCCTTCGAATTTGAAAGGTTCAGTTGTTGAATGTGCTGGCGCCGAGAGATATTCAACACTTCCAGGGATCCCAATTTTTCAAGGCCTTCTATCGCATGGAGATGATCAACCTTTTCATCGTAGCTTTGCAGGTCCGAGTATCTCAACGACTCTAAATCTTCAAAGTCGTCGAGGTTGGACAACTCTGTGCTTATGGATACATCCAACTTTCTTAGGCATTCTAAAGCTTCCAGATCCAATCTCTCCAGCCCATAGCATTGCAAGAGATCTAATTCCAACAAGAATTTCAACTTGGGAAGATCTGACAACCTTTCCAATTTGGGACATTTCTGAACACGGAGCTCTTTGATGTTGGAGGGAAGCTCTCGGATGCGTCGAAGAGACATGCAAGAGTGAAGGGTGAGCTTCTTTAGATGATTTAGGTGAGAGAGAGATGGAAGCTCGTCGCTCTGACAGGTGAGCTGCATCGATGATAAGCTGGAAGGAGGTTTTGGCAGTGACTGAAGCTCACTACAGTAAAGCAAATCGAGGTGGTCGAGAGTAGAAAGCTCATGAAGTTGGAGGGTAGAAAGCTCATAAGAGTCTTCTGTCAAGCGAGAAATTTTTGCACTACCTAAACGAAGAGTGCTTAGGGAAGACAATCCCCCTTTATCAAGAAGAATTTCTCCTTTCAGTCTATGGCAGCCAGAGGCATCTAACTCTCGGAGTTCTTTCAATTTTCCAATAGCGCTGGGTAGCTTTCCTATCTGGCTATGAGAAATCCTCAGGATTTCCAATTTGTTCAATTCCCCGATGAAGTCAGGTAGTTCCTTGATCCTTGTAGAGGACAAGTCCAGCTCAACCAACTCTCCCAAGTTCCTAATTGAAGGAGGGATCTCTTTCAACATGTAGCAGCGCTCTAACGACAAGCGCTGCAATTTTCCAAGGGTCTGGAAGGAGTCCGGAAGTTCTTGCAATTTTTTACAGGTGTTCAAATTCATGGTAGACAAACTTACCAGATGGCTTATTGAGCTAGGAACTTGAGTTAATAGGCGACAACCCATGGCACTAAGCGTCTCCAGCTTCTCTAGAGATCTTATAAATTCCGGGATTTCTTGTATATCAGTCTCGTCTATGACAAGTTCCTTCAATTCTTTCAGTTCACCCAAGTCTGCTGGTAGCACCTCAAGACTCCCACAGTAACTCAAGTTCAAGGAAACAAGGCGCTTGACTTTTCTGATGGAAGGATCGAATTTTTTCAAATTCTCACAATTTTTCAGGATTAACATCTCTAAATTCTCAAATGCAGAAAGATCAGGAGTGCCCGTGAAATTTGAGCACCATGAAAGATTGAGAACTTTCAACCTCTCAATCTACAAGAAAGAAACATGTTCCAAGATGAGTGGTTGGAAATAGAAAGAATAATCATCAAAAGTAACAAAAGAGAAAGCATTTTTCTATCTTTACCTTGATTGAACTCCAACCTCCCCAATTTTCACTAATAAAACCACCTGATAAATCAAGTATTAGCAAGTTTTCTAAGTGAACATCAATTGCCTTGAAAGAGTCAGGACACATCTTCCACTCTAGCCATCTTAATTCAGAGAGTGAATCCTTAAATTTTTCAATAGATTCCACTTCACTCAATCGAAGGAACTTCAGGTAAGGCATTCTTTCAAAGCTCTTTTGTTCCATGAACATGCTTGAGCCATTTTTGTCTAGACGTAGTGCCTCAATATTTCGATTTTCCTCCTACAAAATAATTAAGGATAGTAAATATCAACACATGGCATTCCTCAGTCTTGACATGAGTGAAGTGTCATTAAATAAGGAATAGCATAACACCCAACTGCCATTTGTTAGCATATGTCTGCATGTTATTGTGTCCATTGCATTTTCTCTATGCTTACAGAGTATATGTGATCTTTTTATAATTGCACAATCATGTATTATGTAAATTTTCACTTGTATGCCACAAATTTCAATGATCTCATGTAAAATTCCTACATGAAAATAGTCTAGGTTTCTCATAAGTTTTGAGATTAAATCCTGCAACACACGTAGCATTGACTACCAAGTATTCCCTCCACTAAACTATTGAATAAAAATTCGACCGCACCATGATGTAGGACAGCTGGGTAGATGAATTTTAAACATTATTAAAACAATATAAAAATGTCATCAAAATTAAATTTAGGCATAACAAAGATCTAGAATAAAAGAAGAATTAGAATAATAATACAAGGGACAACCATTAGAGAACATGGGAGAGGCCAAAAGTAGACATGATTGTTACCTTGCTTCGTTGAATTGATATGGCTTTCTCGTCCCATACTCTGCTACTATCCCAAGGCTTCTTATTTGCTGGATAGGCGATAGCTCTACCTAAATCTCTTAATTGATCATGCATTCTCAACTCGTTGTTATCATCAACATATATTGACGAACAATTAATCAACGCTCTTAATTTGATTCTTGGAAAAAAATTGAGATCATCCCACAGGTAGGTGGCAACTTGTTGATCAATTCCAATGAAAAAGCATGCTATGTCTAGAAACATTTGTTGTTCCTCGTATCCCCAGGAATCATAACTTATCCTCAACATTTTTTGTACATCTTCATTAGGCACCTTCCTCAATTTCTCCAACGTCTCTATCCATATGCCCTTTGGTTTTCCTTTGAGAAGTGAACCTACAATCACTAGAGCTAAGGGAAGCCCTCCTGTGGTCTCAACAATATCACTAGAAAGAGCCAAAAGGTCTCTTGTAGGTTGCTTTCCTTTAAATGCATATTTATTAAACAAAAGCAGAGAGTCTTTGTGATTCATTTTTGAGAGTTTATACAATTTATATTCAGGCTTGAAGAGGTTCTTATCTCGACATGTAATAATGATTTTACTTCCCGACCCAAATTTACAATCTCCAATCAATTTGTCAAGATGATTTTGACAATCCACATCATCTAGAAGAATAAGTACCTTCTTTTTTTCACAACTAAGTCGGATCATGTTAATCCCTCTCTCGGAATCATGCACTGTACTGGCAGGACTTTTTGTTATATCTGAGATTAGTAGAGATTGAACATACTCCATACCCTTGCTTTTGATTTTTTCTCTAGTATCCTTGAGAAAGCTGCGGCACTCAAAAGCGTTAAAAAGCTTTTTATAGATGGATGTAGCCAGAGTTGTCTTACCAATGCCGCCAATCCCATAAATCACAATAGTTTGAATTTCAGAATGAGGAATATCTACCAATCTCGTGACCTTAGCCACATGATCATCGAATCCAACCAAGTCCGGACTTGGTGATAAATCATATTGCAGCTTGTGCGTTATTAGTTCTACGAGTTTATTTACTAATTCCCCTTCGCGTCTGTCAAACAACAAAACAGATGAGAACTTATTAATGACCCCACAAAACAAGGATTAAGGATGATAAATAGAAAAATTCTTCTTCCGACGAGGATCTGTTAAAAGAGGTAAATGACGTACCCGCTAAACAATTTCTCTGATTCGAATACTCTAGATTCAACTAATTCTCTGAGCGCTACCGGCCCATTTTGCTTGACATCCTCCTTAAAACGATGCACACGAGATTTGAAGGCCTTTCCAAACTTCCCCCGTAGTTCTCGCACCTCATAGGGTTTCACGTTGTAAAACACGGGTAAGACTATTTGCCCACTGTTTTTCTTGCACTCCATTATCTCAATGAGCTCACGGAGGCACCATTCGCTAGAAGCATACTTTTCTGAGACGATGGGGATGGAAACCTTAGAATGCTTGATTGCATTGATAAGATTTTCACCAATGCCTTCCCCAGAGGCGACGAGGTCGTTATCATCTCTGAAAACGAATTTTGGATGGAGGCCGGCATCTCGGAGTCTATGGTAGAGGTGATCAACGAAGCCATTGCGAGTATCAGGGCCTCTGAAACTCAAGAATACATCGTAATCGTTTCCCATGTCAGAGGTGGACGAAGCAGATGTCTCAGAATCCTCGGGTTGTCCGCAAGGGATGGTCCTCCCATTCTTCTTTTTACCAATGAAGTACCCAGCCACAAAGAGAAGAACAGGTGTGAAAGAACGCCAGAAAAGTATCATTATGCTCTTTCAAAGAGGGGGGGGGGGGGGGAAGTGCAGTGGTTTCCTTGTCACCAGAAAGATTACTCGACCACAACAGATAGGTTTTAGCAGGAAATGATTCCTGGAGTATCTCTGCGCCACATTTATAGCGTCCCTGGTAAAGAGGAACAAGGGAAAGCAGAAGGCAATGCATGATTACTCCTCGACTATTATATATATTTTAATCTCTCAAAAGTACGTTGGTGGTTCGTGTATATCATGTGTTCACAGTTGGAATCTGGAGATGCCTTCAAATTTGACTAAAAACAACTCAGTCGTTGCCTATTATTCCTATTGGCTCTCAGGAGTCACCATTTCTTTATTGTGTAGTAATTAAAATGAACAAATAAAATTGATATAATTAGAAAGTAAACTGGTTAACTGAGCTGGACTCAGCAAAGTCGTAGCCTTCTAGACATTATCCAGGGAATGACCAGTGGGCCTTTCCTTTTCACTTCTGTTGGTCTTCTTCTGTGCGATCTTAATCGTTGCCTTCTGGGCATTATCCTTGAGAGTTTGCGCATCAAGAAGGAGCAAATCTTATATGCATCGAGTACATATGAGCCCCTTTCACCTCTGCCATTAGATCATATGAGTGTCCATATTATTTATTGGCTGAGATAAAGTAGGTTCACATGTCATAAGTGCATACAAGAGTTTCAGGACTAAGCCGTGGCAACTACTTCAGGCAAATACAACTGGTGGCAGTTCTTCCTCTGTGTCCTAATCGGAAACTATTGATATTTGGTGAGTACTCTCTCTGTTTAATTGGGAAAGACCATGAAGAAGCCTTCTTGTTGCTCGAGGAGGAAAAAGGAAAAAAAAATTAGTTGAGCTGGGCTTACTGACCAAAGTGTAAAGCTTTTAAGAATGAGCTTGGACGCACGCAAAACATGAACGGTTTGATTAATTGTTCCGAGAGGCTTTTGCTCAGGACAGGAGAGCGTATGAAGTGATTAGCTTGAGAGCAATATTAATCTCATGCTTAGAAGTCTTTGCCTTCTTGTGGACCTCGGTCCTCAGTTTGCAGTGAGAAAATGCACGTCTATCAAGAGGAGGAAAATGGACAAATTAATTAAAAATTGACTAGATTTAGTCGTATCGTAAGAGGCTCGACTAGTGAAGCTGAAGAGTTTGCGATTCAACCATGTCCTTTCTTAAAGTACTTCTATCTTGTCTAGTTACATGGAGATGCTTGGTACCAGTACATTAGTTAGTTCTTAATACAGCCCAAAAAGATCAATAATTTGCTGTTCAAGCAGACAGCACCTGCTTTTGTTGTCTAATTGGGACGACAACCAGTCAACGTTCGAAAAAATGACCATAGCAAGAAGAGCTATAAATTCTACAGCAAAGCGGTCTGTGAGTGACAAAAATAGAAGGAAAGGGGCTTAAGACAAGGACATGAATCAATATTAGCCTAAACAATATATACAACTATTGTTGTTCCTTACTGAAGAAAAGCTATCAGTAGCTACTTTGGTGTTTCCACTTGACTAACGTTTTGATAGTTAATTAACTCAAACTTATGCCCACTGAGTCGTCATTTCTTCATCTGCGCATGATTAGTCGTTGCCTTCTAGGCGTTGTCCGGTGCCTGTTTTTTCTTGGTGCTGAATGGAGTCAATATGCATGGGAGGATCATTTAACGTATATATTGTTGTATTTTTTTGGGCCACAACATTAATAAAAAGATTCGGAAAGCGAGGAAAAATAGAAAAAAACGAAAGCGATAGCAACACTGCCCTATACACCCGTGCTACGTACGCATGAAGAACTAATATAAAAAGACCCCTCTGGACGTGCAAAGAACTAATATAGAAAGACGACCCTTGCAATTTTGCATGTGTAGTTAGGTGAAGAACTAATATAAAAAGACCAAGACCTCTGTTGAGCCTAATGTTTTTTTTTTTTTTGGCAACAGAGTTAGTCATTCCATTAATCGCTATAACTTGCTATCGTCTATATTCAATCATAGAGGAAATGCTTTAGAAAAGACACTATTGCTGAACAAAGTTGATAATAAAACCATACGAGCATATAAATGTTTCTAATAGAGGCGTAAATGGGAAGGACGCGATCAAGTCGGGAAGGGGATATGTGGTGGGCCACACGTCCCACATTACAAGTCAAAAGTGGTGCCGTGTCTTAATTAGATTTGAATGAAAAATTGACCAAAGCCACTTTATTCATAGTTATCAAGCAATGCATTACAACATGTAGTTACACCCTACACTACATCGGTTGGTGGCTTTGCCTATCATTGTATTTCGCAAATGGAAAAATCGGTCTTTATATCTCATGAATCGTTGGCGAAGAGAGCTTTTCTGTTTATTATTCAATGGAGAAACAGATGCAGAGAAACAGAGGCCTCTCTAATTCACTCACTGAACCTGCAGTCCCTCTTTCTCACTGGGAATTCCCCCGAGGGGCCTATGTCAATTTCCTCATCCATCCGTACCACTCTTCTTTCCGAACCTACAAAGCCACAGACCTCTTATTTTTGGTGTCAATGTGAAACACGCTAGTTGCCTCCAACTGTTCGAAAGAAGAAAAGGAAAGGACTCCCCCATCAATCAGCATGTTCACCGAATCGTCAGCTTGAAGTTTTGTCCGAGTAGCCTTATATTCACTCTTATTCAACAAGTTCTGTGCAACACGCAATCGAGAAATTGACAAGAGATTCCATGATTTTTGTCTTCGACGAAAACAATTAAAGAGAAATCAACGTCTACCTGTCGAGGCTACTGTGTAGGAAATAGTAAGGGTACGGATTAGAGTAGGGAGCTATTCGGGAAACGTACCATAGATGCTTTCGCAAGAAAATGAAGATGAGGTGCTCTTAAAATCATATGTGAAAGCTCAGGTTCTTTCCAAGTTTGCGGCTCCAAACTGAGCAGAAAAAGAAAAGAGTTGGCTCATCCGTGTGGGAAAGAAATAAAAAAGAGTTCACTTTAAGTGTTTTTGGGTGTCATGTGAGAAAAACAATCGTAATAATAAGTGTAAGCTTTCGCTAATCATAAATTATGTGTGCAATAGTTATGTGATAAATATTTTGTTGAGTGTGTTGTATTCATACTGTATTTTCAGCCAAGTATGTCTCAATCCGAGTTTCTCATTACAATTTTCTCATGTCGCCATTATTGTGCTTATGTGCCTAACAACAATGACTGTTGAATCATATCTAGTTTCCAGATGAATTTCGCTCCAAGGTTACCTCTACATGATTTTTCAACCAAATCATTAATGGCCTCTTTTTTTAATTAAAAATTTGAAGACATGGCTTAATTTTTGCAATGCCCATGGCTCAAAGATAGGCAAGTGGGAACAAGACATGTATGGGTTGGCAGGATCACATGCATCATACCATGCATCATACCATGCGCCCGACTCCAGCACCAGTGAGGATGGCCTCGCCAGCTTCCTCCATTCAATAAAAAATTGAAAAAAAGAAAAAAATTGAAAAATGACGAAAATACCCTTCAATTTTTTGGAGTAAATTTGTCATATGTAATATAGTTCAGGGTAAAATTGTCACAAGTGGCATAATTTAAGATTTTTGATGGCATAAAAAAATTAAAATAAATTTGTCACAAGTGATGAAGTTTAGGATAAATTGTTACAAATAGCATAGTTTTGAGTTTTTGATAACACAAAAAAAAGTTCATGATAAAATTGTCACAGAGAGCATAATTTAGAATTTTTTGTGACATTTTCCCTTAAATAAATGAGAGTAGATTTTTTTAAAATTTAATTAATTATTAATGTATTTCAGTAATATGAATCAAGTCATATATGAATTAGGTCAAATACGGATCACCAAATTTATATTATAAAAAATGAATCAAAATAGATAAACTAAATCAATAGGTCAAATTATTTTTATCCAATTCAAACTCCCCATCCGATTCACCTATTTGACATTCTTATTGACACTCGCAAATGGAGAAAAGGCTAAAGAGGAAATTGGCGGGGCTCACTTGGTGAGGGGCTAATGGTAAATAAGAAATCTAGCTGCGCAGCCCCTACTTTTGTGGATAGGCGGCAACAAAACTCTTGACGTTCCACAGAAGCTAGTGAGGCTACACTAGACTGGGGAAAGCTACATAAAAGTAGGAAACATTGGGAAATGTGAAACTCGGAAATAATCAAATTTGGAATTTAACTTAAATTAGGAAACTGCACTCCAAATTTTAAATCGACTCATAGGAAGAGCCCTTATTTTTCAACTTGAAGGATTCACCGATTGCAAAATGATGTGCCCAAAATGTCCCTTTGCTTGTATTTGATGGAATTGGATGCTCCCGCAACTTGAATTAGGTCGTGGCAGCTTCCAATAAAGAACCATCATATAAATCTTCTTCTTTTTTTAACTATCATATTAATCGAATCAGTCAATAATTTTATAATCCTCAAAATAATTATCTTCGTCGTATATTGTAAGTCGACCCATCCCGCACGGCACGACAAGTATCCTTGACTCTCGCAATTCCAAGACATACGAAACGCACGTGCTCCACCACCCATAGAAACCTCCAAGACCAGCATCCAACTTCGAAGCCTCCACCAAGAAAACAGTTACCAAAACCTAGTTTCCGAACGAATTTCGCTCCAAGTTTACCTTTAGATGATTTTTCAACCAATCCATTAATGATGTATTTTTTTAATTATAAATTTGAAGACATGGCATAATTTTTGCAGTGCTCATAGCTCAAAGATAGGCAAGTGGGAACAAGACACCTACGGGTAGGCACGATCACATGCATTATACCAAATGCCATGGATGTCACACTCGTGAATGTTATCTGTGTTTTAAATCAATTATTGTATTGTTAGATAAAACAACAATTTATCATATCGAGAAAATCGTCCAAGCAATTCTAAACTTATTATATAAATACTAATTTAATTCTAAATTTTATAATTGTCATTTTAATTCTAAATTTTTGTATGATATTTCAATGTTGTATTTTATGATAATTTTTAGCGAAAATCACTAACGTAACGATGTACTAGGTAATACAACCCAAAATATTTAGGTCACAAGATTAGTGATTCTCGATAGAAATTGACAATAATGACCGTAGTGATATTTCGAATAAAAAGTTCGAATTAAATTGATATAATTGTTATATTTTACAGAAAATGCTTTGGGAAGCGACTCGTGATGCAATATTAGCGGTACGGCACTAATGCTGAAATTATTGAAGCCTTTGTGAGATTTGCTCTTTCTTTGGAGTCGCTGAAAATGTGGAATGCATTCGTACGAATGAGCCGACACGCACTGTCCGTGAAAGCTTAGTCTATGGCTGGCATGGATGGAGTACAAACATGAGTTGGAAAAGCACCGTAAGCGGAGAATTATTCGGGAGATCGACAAGGGGGGATTCCCTTTGCTTAGTCTACATCATGGCAGCAAATAAACAGAACCAACTAGATTTCAAACGGAGGAAGCGGATCATTCCTCAAAAGAAGTGCTTCGCGAAAATTATAACTCAGATTTGGTTGTGATAGCACTTATATACGGCGTGATTAACGCTTTGCCAGCATCATCAAAAACCTCAAATTTCATCAATCAAGTGCTATCTCTACACTATATCCAATTTAGAATAACAAAAAAAAGAATCCACACACATATTTATGCACATGTCTTGAGAAAATATAGTATAACGACAGCACTTCAAATAAACAAAAAAAGGAGTACACCTATTGTGTATACATATTAGAGTGTATAGTTCTAGACTAGACGATCTTGCCATGAATGAAAAACACATGTTGAGTAGTGATACTCGATATAGTGATTGTATAAAGGTTGAGCTCTCAAATAATTGTAGCCATTATTTAATGCCTGTGCTTTTCATGATACATGGTGTTGGTTTTGTCTACATGACACTTATATGGAGTAAAGACCTATTGTGACCATGCACAGCAGAGATGTTTTTGCAATTTCTGCTTTAAGGCGGGCGGAAAGTGCAGTGATTTCCTGGCTTTAAGAGTTGGGGAATCTACATTGCTTTGGTTTTGTCTACCCTTTGCTCTTGGGCGTGGCGGAAGATCCTGACTTTAAGAATTGACTTTCAACCCCACTTCAGATGGAAGATAGGAGATAGGGAATCTACATCGCTTTGGTTTAATCCATGGCTTGACGTTGGTCCTCTAAACTCAATATTTTTAGATAGTGATATTGACCAATCAGACCTTACTAGACAAACAAAGGTGAAGGATCTATACTCCTTTGATTGGTCCCAAATACGCCAAGAACTTTTAATGTGGCAAATACCGATTTCCCATCTCTCAGATGGTCAGGACACCTTTACATGGGTACATGATTTAGCCGGGAATTTTTCAACGGCTTCGGCATGGACCATAATTCGACGCAAATCAAACCCGGTTCACTGGTCCTCTTTTATTTGGGATAAGGTACTAGCCCCTAGACATCAATTCCTCCTTTGGCTCATAACCAAGAATCGCCTACCCACACAAGTTTATCTTATGACATTTAGCAGGATTCCTAATCCTGTCCGTGTTTTATGCAACTCTAGGCCTGATTCTGTTAATCACTTCTTCTTTGACTATTGTATCTCTAATACTCTGTCAAATTTTTGGGCTGCTAAGTGTGGACTAACTCCTCTTGGTCAAATAATCTTCATTGGGCTATAAATTCTATAACTGGAAAAGGATTTTGCAGAGAGATAGCTCAATTTTCTTTTGGTGCATTGTGCTATATCATTTGGAAGACCAGGAATGATATTCTCTTCCGTGGCCAAATCCTCTACGCTCCTTCCATGAAGTTATATCTCATTAAGATGGTTAAGGATAAAGGCCTTATATACAAGTCGGTGGAAGATAATCCCAGAAACAGAATGATGCAGCGGAGCTGGGGGATAGACCCTCGGATTTTTGTAGTGGAGCTGCCTTAGGCTTAATGTAGGATGAACTGGGTTCTTTTGTAACTAGTTGTCTTTGTCCTTAGGTTGTGGTTTTCTTTTGGGGACTGGGGTACCCTTTTACTCCAGCAACATGTTGTCCTGGTGAGTTGTTGGTACTGTGTTCTCCCCTCCTGTTGTACAGTTCTCTGGTTGATTTTTATACAATCTTACCTTACAAAAAAAAAAAGTACAGTGATTTCCTTGTCAATAAGGAAGATTACTCAACTCTTATTAATAGTTTTGAGCACGAAATGACTACTCCAACTATCTCCGTGCCACATTCATAGCACCACTGGTAAAAGGGTAGAAGCAAAAGTAGGAAAAAGTGCGAGATACAAATTGACTGATAATTCAAAGTCTCTCAAATTAAGTTTGTCGTTTCATATATTTTTAGTGTTCATATTGAGAATCTAGAGATGCCTTCACATTTGGACTCAGAATTTGATTGGTAGCCTTAAAGTAGTTCTTCCGTCGTTGCCTTCTTGTGATCCTTGACGTATGATACCTAGTAGGCTTAACAATCGGTAAAGGTGTTAGAATTGAACAGGAAAATTAGATCAAAATTTTGTACATTTTCAATTTAGTTCCAATTCTAGTAAGGATAATGAAAAAATAACCATTTTTATTATTATTTCGGTTTGGATATTAACCAAACCGAACTAAAAATCTCCTTTCCTAATATTACAATTTACACAATCTTTTTTTATATAAATTAACCTCATCTTAATATTGCAGAAAACAAAGAAAATTAAAAATCAAACCAAATTGAACTAAATCAAATAGGGTTTTTGAAGGCACACTTAAACGGTTTGATTAGGTTCAAGTTTCTCGATAATCCGAACCAAATTGATTAAATTAATAGATATGCAATTTTTATAAGGTGATGAATATATTTCTTCGCGTTCTAATTTCGCAATTAAAAACACATCTTTTATTTTCAAGTTAAAAAGGTAACATTTACCGATAAGAATAAATGGGCAAAGAGCAAAAATCAAAGTCCAAGTCACACCAAACAAATTCTGTTACAAAATTATCTTCATGTTAATTTTTTTTTCTGGGTCGAGATCTTCGTGCAAATTTGAAGGAGTAACCTGTTGGCTTTTTTAGCATTGTAGAAATCATATTTACAAAATGAAGAGTACATCTCCTTTCAGATGCTCTCTTTTCCATTTTTCCCCCTTTTCTCCCTCCTTTTTCTTTAATTTATTTTCGTTATTTTTCCTTTTCTTTCCTTTGGTGGGTGGAGAGAGAGAGAGACGGAGAGAGAGACGGAGAGAGAGACAGAGAGAGAGAGGGGTAATCGTGGATTTTCTTGAAAAAAAAAAAAAGGTTGTGTCTGGGTGTGAAAGGTCAACAAAAAGAAGAAAATTGAAAAGACTAAACAAGGAATAACCCCATAGTGCACCTTACAAATCACAAGTGAAGCTGTGTCTCAATTAGATTTGAATGAAAAAAAGACCAAAACCAGTTCATTCACAGTTTATTTGGTGAAAGATGATGAACTGTAATTTCATGATTAGAGCTGCAAGCAATGCATTGCAGCATGTAAGTACACTTGCACTGCACTGATCGGTGGTTTTTTCTGTTATTGTATCTTCGCAAATGGAAAAATCGATCTTTCTATCTCATGCTAATCATGGACTCACGTCTCTCTCTCTGCCTTTCCTCTTTTCCTTTTGTGCTTATCATTCCACGGAGGAACAGATGCGAAGAAACACAGAGGCCTCTCTACTTCAATTTTCTTCACTCCCTGAACCCACAGTTCCTCTGTCCCATCGTGAATATATAGAGCTTGAGTGAGCTACAAAGAAACACACATGATATTTGATCTGACTGCTCCCTGGACTGGACACACTTTGTCACTTTCCTCATCCGGCCTCTACCACTCCTTTACGAGTCTGCAAAGCCACGAGTCCTCTTCTTTTTGGTGTCAATGTGAAACACGTTGGTGTCCTCCAACTGTTCAAAAAAAAAAAAAAAGGAAAAGAGCTGAAAGCACCCTCCACATCAGTTAGTACGATTATGAGGATTTGTCCAGTAGCCTTTGTTCACTCTTATTCAAGTTCTGTGCAGCACGCGCAGAGCTTGACAAGAGATACCGTAATTCTTATCCTCAACGAAAACAATTATTAGAAATCGTCGTCTACTTGTCGAGGCTACTGTGTGAGAAATAAGGAAATAGATAGGGTTAATAGCAGGGAATTTATTTGGGAGGCGTACAATAGATAGATGTTTTCACAAGAGCATGAAGATGAGGAGCCAATGATGTGTTGATTTGCATTGTTTGAGGATCTTTTACTCGATCTAATTAATGTAGGATAGATATATCATAGATGATATATATGATCACGAAAAGTTACGCATCTTTTTAATAAGTAAAACATCCGTAAGTTAGCTAAAAGAAAAAGTGAAATATCTAAAAGTTAATTTCACTTGTGACTCATTATTTTATTAAGATAATTTATTATTGTGTTAATTTGCTTTGTTCGAATATTATCGTCAGCATACTTAACCAATTACACTGTTTTACCATATAACAAGGCTGAGTCATGTTTTTTGCCCAACTTGCTAGTTGTAAGAGGTAAATTACTTAATTTCTCACATTCAGTAACACCTTAGATTTTTTCGCATTTCAAGCCCCAATGAATTCAAGTATTTCCTAAATGCTTGTACGTAACAAGTTAAATTCAGTCAACTATTGAATTGGGCATACGATGGAGACAACAATCACCGTCACGTTGCCGAAAGCATTCATCAATTATTCTCTAATCCGTCCCAATCACTCTTTCCTTCTGAGTCTTCAAGGGCATCATGACCCTCTTCTTTTTAGAGTCAATGTGAAACGTGCTGGTTGCCAGTCCAAAAGAAAAAGGTGAAAGCCTAAAGCACCGACAAAATCAATACGTTCCCCGGAACGTCCGCGTAAAGTATTTGTCCTCTAATTGAACCGTGCAGCGAGGGCATCATTGGATCTAGAAATCAACGTCCGTAGGCTACTATGAAGTAAATGGTAAAGTCTCCCAGTAGGGAAACTATTTGAGGGACCTCCAATAAATCCTCTCAGAAGAAAATGAAAGATGAGGAGCTCTTGACATGTGCGTGAAGCTAAGGTTCATGAAGTTTAGGATTTTTTCTTTCAAAATTTGTGGGCTTTCAATCTTCGTGGCTGAACGTGTGAATCTTTTACTCAGGAATTTTGCCTACGCATTTCAAAAAATTTGTTTCCAAAAGCTAAGGTTCCTAAAGCAGTAGATCGGGGCCTATAAATAGGACATTAGAAAGCTTCAGCATGCAAAGCTTCGCTAATAGAGAGAAAAAGATAGTTGGCCCGTCCATCCGTGAAGGAATGAAATATATTTGCTTCTCTGCTTTAACTTTTGGCTTGACTGTTCAAAGTAATATTGGTTTTTACAATTTTTTATGATTAAAGTTTAATTTTGGGACCTCACGTTCCACTCATTATAATTTTTCTTGTGGCAATTTGCAATTTTTGAAAGAAAGCAAGCAACACAAAATATGAGATGATCTTAAATTGAAGAAAAAAAGAGAATAAAGCAAAGTGAGCTTGGTGGCGCATGTCTACACCTTAGAGGCTCCCTCTCCACGTTCTTACAATGAGTTACAAATATAAATATCATCCATATTCAATTTTAATTAAGTTTACGTATTTTAAGTGGAACACCAATCAAAAATATAGTTGGAGATAATTTTTTCGAACTTGCTATGAGGAGAAACTGACATCACTTACAATGAGGAAAATCACCTCAAGCTCCAGGCATTTGTAAGAGGAATGTGAGATCTCACTCCAACATTTTAGGGAAAGATTCATTTTACCATTCATAACTTTAAAATATCTTTAAAAAAGTTAACAACTTCTAGTTGCCTAACCCAAACTTGTATTTTGTTATGCTCGTTAACATAGCTAACCTTTTTCCACAAGTATGGTGCACATCTTTATGGGATAAATAAGTTACATATCCAAATAATCTAAAATCCTTTGCCCAATGAATCTTAATATGGTAAGTGTCAATTGTCTAATTGGTGACGGATTACTCATATGATGATATGTTATTTGTTGCATTTGTGGTGCTATAAAAATATTCAACTTTGTGAATATAAATTGGCCTCCGGAGAATCAACAAAATTTGCTATGAAATTGACATTATCGGAAGTTTTAAGAGGGACATTAGAGGTGACAGAGCAATTTTTAGGCTCCAAAAGTTTAGAATCGATAAGTCCACAGTGGTTTTGCTACTAATTCGATACCCACCATCTAGCCTATACATAATATATTTTACAGGATATCTTTTAGAGAGGTTGTAAATTCAAAATATATTAAGTAATCATTAACTACTTAATTGTTGATGAAATTATCTTTTACATCTAGATTTTCATGTTTAAACTCGTAATAACCAATATTGCTTAGCAATCTTGAGCTTCGCTTCAACTTTGTCCTCTCCCTCCCTCCAACAAAGCTCTACCTTTCTACATTTTAATTTAGCAATTATAAATACGTTTATCTTTTTAACGTTAAAAAATCTAACATTCAAATTTACGATTAAACGTGCAAAAGGCAAGAATGAAAAGTCAAAGTCACACCAACACTCATTCTATCATCACTGGCCTTTTAATCTTTGTAAGGAGCACAGAAACATGCATCACATCTCGCATCACCTTCCCAATGAATTACAAATTTATCTTCATGCTAAGTTAAAGGAGTACTTGTTGGCTTTTTTAGCATTGTAGAAATCATATTTACAAAAATGAATAGTACCATTATCCGGATGCTCTCTTTTCCATTCCCCAAACCCCCCTCCCCCCTCGTCCTTGATTTCCCACCAAAAGAACCTTTGACGCGTGGACAGAGGGAAAGAGAGAGAGAATTTTTGTGTGTGTATGGGTGTGAAACAACGGTCAAAAGAAAATTGAAAAAGAGAGAGAAAAATAGAAAAGAAGAAGGGAAGGATCTAAGATGAGATGTAAATAAGGACGCGTTTAAGTCAAGAAGGGGATGTGTTCTGGGCCACATATTACACCCTACAGGTCAAAAGTGGTGTCTTGTCTATCAATAACCAAGCAATGCATTGCAACATGTAATTACACCCTGAGCTGCATTGGTTGGCGGTTTCATCTATCATTGTATTTCGCAAATAGAAAAATCGGTCTTTCTTTCTATCTCATGGATTGGGGACCTTTGTCACTTTCCTCATCCGTCCCCACCGCTCTTCTTTCCAAGTCTACAAAGCCACAAACCTCTTCTTTTTGGCGTCGAATGTCAAACACACTAGCTGCCTCCAGCTGTTCAAAAGAAAAAGTAAAAGACCTTAAAGTCCCACCTTAATCAATACGTCCCCTTTATGTCTGTCAAAAATAAAGAACAAAGATGACGGGCATTCAAGATTCAACCATATGATCTTTGATGACACCAATCATTCTTGATGATCTTGGCTTTTCCACATGTTTAATCAACATAATACTTGACTTTGACTTGGAGGAATCCCCTCTCTCTCTTCTTTAAATCAATTTTGACATCCCAAGCATAATATTTTGACAAGTAGTGAGTATTTTGTAGCTGATTCTAGAAGTATAAATACTCTGATTCCATGCTATGTTAGAAATTTCACATATTTTACTATTTGGCTGGGCTAGAAATAATAGATTGTCTTCCTTAAATTTGTATGCAATCACTTGGATGGATTTTTTTTTTTAATTTTAATGGGTAGTTGAGCTCTTTCTTTTTCACCGAATTTGAAAAAGGACACATTGATGGTTGCAATTACAAAGCTTCATTCTCTCTGTATTTAACCCATTATAGAAAATCTCATTTTCTCCGATGACAACATTCGGATCCTGAAGAGTAATTGTCAATGTGGTCGACTCTGCTAATCTCTGCCTCCCCATGTAATTTCTCAGTAGAAATGCAACTCATGTATTTATTCCTTTATGTAACCCAAGGAATCTCTTTTTGTTTCATTAAAAAAAAGAAAAAGAAAGAATAGCCTCTCAAATTATAATGCAAACTAACAAATAAAAGGATAACTGACAAAATCTCTCTTTTGTAAAATATTACAGTAAAAAAAAATGCTATTAATGAAGCATATTAATGATGTTCATGTCTATTGTCCAAATTAGAGGCAGACATGAGACGTTGTGGCAACGCAGAAGAAGAGAAGGCGTGGCTGACTCACAGTCGGGGGAAGTAGATAACTGAAAACTATCCAATTCATCCCAAAACATGATTATTAGTCACTATAATTATAATAATTACCAGTGGCAGCATGGTTTCTTACATGAAAGAATTCAATTTTTTGAGTATAATATAGTGAAGGAATGTCCATGGTTGATCAACTACCTACTACTGTACAAGAGAAAAATTATTATTGAAAATGGCATGGTGCTTGCATCGCTGAGATATGGCAAGTAGTGTGGGCTTCTGTACAATAGATAGGGTCAAAGGCCTTGACGATTGCTGCATGGAGCGTGACACCGATGTTCAAGTTTTCAGCCCAAAATGAAAACTACAAATTATAGAAAAGAACTAGAAAACCCAAACTGTAGTTCCAAGGGCCTTATGGTTAATGATAAAATTTCTAGTTTTTGTTTTCAATGGAAAGGAAAATTTTTCATTTCCAATCTCTTGTTCCCTGGAGCATTTTGCTTGGCTTGTAGAAATAAGAACTTTAAATAGGAATGTAAATTTAAACATGTTTTCCATTTCTTTGCAATCTATCATTATGCACCTTTTCCACCAAAGTTTTACCTTATTGAATTGAAATTCGTGGATATCCTCTCTCAATTAGAATCCTACCCCAATGCTCTTTGCTGAATACAGTAGTGATTTCATCTAGTCCCTACCAAGATGCAAATCTCCTGTTTCCTTTTCAACTTTGACCCTTCACCCAAAATCCCCAACCTTCCTATAGACCATATTCACTGTTCCATAAGCTAAACCAAACCCAGCTTCTGATACAACCTGATGTCCCTTTGATAGCATCATGCCCTAAAAGGCATGCAACCAATGACCATCACATCAGCTGAAAGGAACAACCCTGGTTAATCCTTTTCCAAATATCAAAACCCATTATACAAGCCCCAACCCAAATCCCCCACCTATCCTATCAGCCTCCCTGAGCACTGCATTGTCTTTGGACAGCATTTTGCCATGCGGTATATTGTGTTAAAACCCTGAGAATGAATTTAGAGGAATAACTGCTTCTGCCGTACTTTTCTTGCGGGGAGAAAGCTATCTCCCTCTTTTGCATCTTCGGTGGAAGAATTAGACACCTCAGATTCTCGAGTTACCATCCTCTGTAGAAAATTGGGTAATTTGTGGTCAAAAAAAGACCTAGCTAAGATAGATGGTATGATCCCAATGAGAGAATATAAAAATGTCGTCTAACTATTTTTGGGCAATTGTTCTACAAGCCCAATATCAATCTCCAAGCCTTCCAAAACATTATGAAGAGGGCATGGAGAGTGGATTTAGTTACCTTTGATGGAGTAGACTTGAGAACTTTAGCCTTTACCTTCAAGTCTGAAAATGAAATAAACAGAATTCTTGAGACAAGGCCTTAGTCTTTCTCTAGCAATCTTTAGGTGCTTAAACGATGGACACCGACTACTTTGTGGTAAAGTTACCATCACACACATTGCTAGTTTTAGGTTCAAGTGCATAGATTACCTATCAATTGGGTCTCGGAGGAAACCATAAGGCAAATAACAGTAGTAGCGGGCTCGGTAACTAAAGTGAAAATTGATACAAATGGGTTTAGCTCCTATACAGGTGGAAAAGCTAGAGCAAGAATTGATTTATTACCCCTATGGAAATCCAGGACATTTGCCAGCCAATGAGGAAAGAAACTATGAGTCAACTTTAGATATGAGAGACTACGGCACTTTTGTTATGCATGTGGTCATAGGGCATTATGCCAAGTTCTTTGAGGAAGAAGAATATGACAAGAACCGGCTAGAAACTGATGATCCTAGTTATTTTAGAAGAAAAGCCCTCTTTGGAAGCTGTTCTATGCAAAACTAGAGGATACAACCATAGATGAGATCATTCCAGAAACTCATATCCCCACCCTGCAAATGGTGTCCTCTAAGCCTAGGGGAAAGAATCTGTTGGTTTCTAGTAGTGGGAACAATGGCAAAAGTCAGCATAGATTTTTGCAGAAGAGATAGAAGCAATTGGAAAAGGTGGCATCAGTCCATAAAAAAAATAAGAAAAGAGCTTAATGCTGATAATAGCTCCAAACCCACTCTACAATGCTGGAAGGCAGCTCAAAAGGTCCCCAAAAGAAATGTAGCAAGGGGAAGAAAACAGGTGGAAACAAAACACAGTGAAGGAATAGTCCTTACGCTTCTCAAAATGTAACTCTCTTGCCTTAGATGAGACCAAACTTTTGGAGACTCCAATTTAGGTTTTGGAGAATCCTAAGATACGGGCTTTAGTGCCTACCACTAATAAGCCACCAAGATTTTCCTTGAAAATTTTATGTTGGAATTGTCAACAGTTGGGCACACGTGAGACAATCTTGGCATTGCGGCTCTGGAAAAGCCCCACGTTGTTTTTCCGATGGAAACAAAGAATCAAGAACCTGTGGTATGAGCTTGAAATGAATACAATTCCAGAACTACGCAGTGGTAAATTCAAATGGAATTGCAGGGGATCAACAAATTTACAGAGTGATAGGGTGGCACTAACAATGGAATCAGTCACAAATGAAATGTTTCACCAAATTGTATAGATAGTGGAGAACAGATGAGAAGTACCTCTGTAGATGCTCTGACAATCAACTTCCTTCAATTTGGTTTTTCTTTTTCTTTTTTCTTTTTTGGGAGGGGGGGGATTGAACTTCAATGAAATTTTCTATCGCTAGGAATAAGTAGGCAGGCATATGGCGAAGCACCATAGGTTAGTGGCTTTTCGAGACACTAGACATTATAAATGCATGCTCTCTAATGGATCTTAAATGTCAAGGATGCACATTTGCACGGGCAAATAATAGGAATAGGGACGCCTATGTGAGAGAAAGACTAGATAAAACTCCATGCAATGTAGACTGGAGAGTGACATCCCAGAAGTGGAAGCATATGCATTACTTGCTATAGGCTTGGAACATAGTCCTATCTTGCTAACTCTCTCAGCGAAACCTGCAAAAAAACAAGAGAGAAATTAAGTTTGAAGCATACTGGCTTGAAGATAATGAATGTGATTAGCTAGTAAGTATTTTTTTTTTTTTTTTGGGTTGAAATCTAGTAAGTTCAGTGTGGAACACTCTAGGCATGGAAATGAACATTTTTTTTGAAGAAACTACAAAAAGTAATAGAGGCCCTAAAGAAGTGGAGCAAGCAGAAGTTCTCTAATGCTAATAGTCAAATCAACTGCTTGAATAGGGAGCTTTAAGAGTCAACAAATGAGTAGAGCTTGCATCATGGCAGGGACAAAATGCAGCAACTGAAAATGCAAATTGAAGATCTGTGGAAACAAGGAGAAATGTACTGAGGTATGCGCTCAAGAATATACCGGCTGAACAGGGGTGACAGAAATGCTGACGAATAGCAATGGAATGAGCACGTGCTGTTCTCTCTTTTTGATGAGCATATAGTAAATGATATTCTAGCTGTCCCACTCTTAGCAACACCTATGGAAGACAAGCTAGTCTGGACACCCAACCAAGCAGGAGGCTATGCTGTTAAAAGTGGCTACAACCAACTCCACGACATTGAGACTAAGCATGAAGCAAATCAAGCCTCATCGTCCTACCAAACTCCGAAAGCCCTCTAGACTAAGGCATGGAATCTAAAGACTCAACCCAAAGTAAGGGTGTTTACGTGCAGTGTGTGCTAAAACGCCCTACCCACAAGAGAACCTATTCAGAAGGAAGATTGTACCTGAGTCGACATGCCGCCTTTGCGAAAAGGAACCTGAAACTGCTAAACATACATCTGTTCCTTCTCTGTCAAAGAACGAAAGGTATAAAGTTGGCCTCTGAGATTGGCATTCGGATTTCAAATCAGGAAGTTATTTGAATTGAAGGATGGCTATTGAAGATTGTAATCACCTCAAAGCCCCCCATCTTTAGAACTGATCACGGTCACTTTTTGGCACATTTAGACGTAAAGATATTCCTCTATTTTCAAGTATCACTTACCAGATCCTAAAACAACAGTGGCGTCTATCATGGCTATGCACATGAATCTATTGAAATGGAATGGCCGAGAATCAGAGAATATACACAACCCACGACACTTACCCATTAAGATGGAAACCACCAAGTCCTCCAGCTAAACATTGACAGAACTTTCCATGAAAGATCTTGCGAAGGGTTCCATGGCGTGCGTCTGCCGTGATTTTGATTGATGGGTCCACAATAGACTAATTGATGCCCCCTTTTCATGTAAGCCCGTACTCAGTGAATGAAAAGCTTGCTATGATTAAAAAAAAATTGTTAATACTAACAATAGGAAATTTTTAGTTGATAAAAAAAATTTCATAGTGAAAGAAGTTACAAACTTACTAATTTATTGACATATTTGTAAATTTATTAGAGTGCTACACTTGTAAAATTTGAGAAAAAGTTGGTTGCTAACTTATTCATTGGATTGTCAGTAAAATTATTTTAATGTTTATAAAATTTGATGAGGCACTGTGACCCATCTTAATGCCTCCAGTGATCCAGAGCATGACTACCCCTGAAGCATTGTGTCAACTTTCACGAACTATTCAAAGACAAAAGTACGATGCATATGAAATACTGAT
>MU089899.1:48378-65827 GCA_014858505.1 Corymbia citriodora subsp. variegata
CACCGGACCTCGGCCCAATCACGGAGGTCAAACGAAAGACACGATCAAAACAAATTTTGAATTTGGCGGCAAAGGCTTTGCGTGAGCTGGAGTTTTTGCTTTCAGTTTCCTTCGAAATCCTTCGCCTTTCAACCCTCATCGCTGCCGCCGCTCCTTTTGTTGGATGAATGTTGCTGCTGCTGTTGAAGAGCGAGCAAATGGAGCTCATTCTGGCGAATAAAGCACTAATTCTCTCGTCCTCGAGCCCTCTTCCGCTCGTTCTCGAGCTTGGCTCTCTCCATCTCCATCTGGGTTCCATCAACATAACAAATACAAAAGACGTACTTTTATCTTCAGTTCACTCCTGCGAATCTTCCTTCCCTCCCAGAAATGAATCTCCTATTTTCGATTTTCCCAGCAAAGACAATTTTTTTTTATCAACCCAAAAAACAAGGCCAAATGCCCACATACGGAACCAGACTTTTTTTACCGTGTAATGAAAAAACGGAGGCATTCCCACTGAGCCCAACGGATAAAAGAACATACCCGAATCTGCGAAACCTCAAGAAACCCCGAAATGCAACACCGGGAGCTTGGAAAGCCTCATTAATGGAGTGCGAGATTCCATCTTTTCTTTTAAGGATCAGTTCAGGATGTAAAGCGAGCATAGCCACTGTTTTCTGGTGGGAGCTGGCAAAAGAAACTGCCCATGACTTCGGAAGCCAAAATACACGAGAAAAATAAAATAAAAAATCGCGGACGCAGAGGTGGTGGATCTAAGCCGACGCGCGGGCGTCGGATATGAAGTTCGGACTCAACAGCTGCGCCGGCGGGAGTTCTTGGAGGAATCGGGTCTCAAGATATGAAGTTTTTTTGATATTATTTTTTGTATATAAAATTTTTTGACATCTTTTTAAATTTCAAATTAACATAACAACTATAGATGAATTAGCATTTCATGATTCTTGCTCTGTCAAAGATTTTCTTTTTCTTTATAAGTGTGTATAATCTGTAAATTAAGTGTAATGAAAAATCATTCACAAATTGTGAGCTTCTTTGTGGTATATGAGCCCTAAGAGCATTTTGATCCGGTTATTCTGCATTTTTTTTTGCTCCCAATTATAAAAAACTTCGCACATTTGGTTTTCTTTGTTATTCGTGGTTACGTCCATACAACACAAATAAACTTATATCATGTTCTCGACAATGTATATTTTTAGGGTATTCATTGTCACAAAGTGCGTATAAATGTTTTGATTTACAAAATAATCGTCTTTATATCTCACGTCATGTTGTGTTTGAAGAAAACACATTTCCATACTAAACACTTCTCAATATTAAAAGTATCTCGTCACCCATTCAAAGTTCATCTCCTCCATTTCCGGTTTTAGTGCCAAACATCGGACCATCTGCACAAGCGCCCTCTCGGAGCAACATTCCATCCCATGCTGCAGACTCATCGACTTCCCAACCTTTAAATCAATCCCAACAAATGCCAAATCTTAAAACCCTAATTGCCACTATTAATAATGACCAAACATCAATACCCAAAAACCCACCTACAATAACTCACAAAATGACCATTGGATCCCAAAATAATATTTTCAAGCCCAAACAAATCAACCACATCATCACCAAACATTCACTTCCACCGACTATAGAACTAACGAGAATTATACAAGCTATGTGTGGTCATCAATGGTGTGAAGCAATGTCGGCTGAGATCAATGCCCTTATTTGTAACGAGACTTGGGAATTAATATTTTTTTATCCATCTTTGAATGTTGCAGGTTGCAAATGGGTTTATAGGATAAAAAGACGTGTGGACGGCAATATTGAGAGGTACAAGGCACATATTGTGGCCAAAGGTTTTCACCAACGACCGGGCCTTGATTACATCGATACATTTAGCTTGGTCATCAAACCAAATACCATTCGGGTAGTTTTATCATTGGTTTTAATGTGTGGATGGGCATTGAGACAAATGGACGTCAACAATGCCTTCCTCCAAGGAACTCTTCAGGATGAAGTTTATATATCACAACTGCCTGATTTTAAAAATCCATAAAAACCAACACAAATTTGCAAACTTTCGCAAAGCCATATATGGGTTAAAGCAGGCTCCGTGGGCTTAGTATAATGAGCTAAATTCATTCCTTCTCACAAATTCATTTGTCAATTCAAAGAATGATAATCCACTGTTCATTTACTCTCATGGTGGTGTTCAAGCCTATTTGTTAGTGTACATAGATGATTTCATTATCACAGGAAGTAACTAGAAGTTTGTTTCGGACTTCATCATTGTTCTCTCTAATCGGTTTTCAATTAAAGACTTGGGGCCACTGAATTTCTTTTTGGGAATTGAAGTCATTCCTACAAAGACCGGCTTATTTCTTTCTCAACATAAATACATAAGAAAGCTACTTGAACGCTTCAAAATTGGAGATGCAAAAGAGGTAATGACACCATTAGCCATGTGTCAATCTCTTTCTGTTCATGACAAACAACCACTAGCCAATGCTACAAAATTTCAAAGTCTCATTGGTGCACTTCAATACCTCAACATCACTCGCTCGAGTCTTGGTTTTACAGTAAACAAGCTATCTTAATTCATGTATAAGCCGATCATAACCCATTGGATAGCTGCAAAATGGTTTTTACGCTATCTCAAGGAAACATTATTCCATGGGTTGCACTTGAAATGCGACACAAAACTTATGCTTCATGCCTACACCGATGCAAATTGGGCAGGAAACATTGATAATCGCACATCTACTTCGAGTTTTGTGATTTATATAGAGACCAATCCTATCTCTTGGAATTCTCGAAAGCAACGATCGGTTGCACGATCATCTACTGAAGCAGAATATTGAGTCATTGCCACGGCCTCGGCGGAACTCATTTGGGTAAAATCTTTGCTTCAAGAACTTGGAATTCACATGGATACGGCACCAAGCTTGTATTGCAACAACATAGGTGCTACTTATGTTTTTGCAAATCTCGTCTTCTATTTTCGAATGAAACAAATTGAGATAGATTACTATTTCGTTTGGAAACTTGTTAAAGTCGGCAAGATGCGAGTCTCTCATATTTCCATCTGTGATCAACTTGCCAACATTCTCACGAAACCGTTATCAAGACCGCGGACAATACAATTACGAGACAAGATGGGCGTTTCTGATGGAACGTCCATATTGTTGGGGTGTGTTAAGATATGAAATCTTTGTTGATATTATCTTTTGAATATGAAATTTTTTTGATATGTTTTTGAATTTCAAATTAGCATACCAATCGTAGATGAGTTAACATTCCATGATTCTTACTTTGTCAAATATTATATTTTTCTTTCTCTTTATAAATGTGTATAATTTATAAATTAAGTATAATGAAAAATCATTCACAAATTGTGAGCTTCTTCATCGGGGCCGCCAATGGGCTACTGGAGGTGACGTGCTGGTGGCGGAGGGGCGAGAGCGTCTTCGCATGCAGGAGAGAGGGTGAGACGGGGAGTGAAAATTTGAAATAAATGAAGAGAGAGGACTTAGATTGAGAGAGAGTAAATGTGGGACCCATGTCTCGGCAGCTTTGTTGCAGCTGCTCCTCTGCTTGCGTTCTTGGTCCGGACGAGTCGAGGTTTAGCTATTGGAGTGGGTTTTTTACTTGTGATTTCGTTTCGAAAAGTGCTGTTTCTTTTTGGCTTGTTTTCGTGTCATCGATCATTATCACAGATCGATAGTTGATCAGCTATGGTTGACCTTCTTCACACAGGCCTTGAGTTTCGTTCTGTTTTTCCCCTCGCAATTGCCCCCACACCTCTCGCAAAACAGAGGAAAGAGGGACAACAAACAAAGAAGAACCACCATGTACTCAATCCTAAAGAGAGAGTTGGAGGTATGGACCTCTGGAGTGCCAAAAGTTGACATAAATGGACACTTAAGTGCCAAAAGTTACAAAAGGTACACTTAAGTGCCAAAATCGGAGCAAAATGGATCACTTAAGTGCCAATGGCGAAAAATTCCGGCCAAATTGCTACGTGTCCATTTTCCGGCGATTTTATTTGCTGACGGAGCATTTTTTTCAAAATAAAAAATCCACGTGGCATTTTTTTCAAAATAAAAAATTCACGTGGCAATTTTTTTTTAAAAAATTGTCCACGTCATATTTTTGAAAAAATTAAAATCGATTTTATTAAAAAAAAAACAAAAAGAAGGGGAGGAGGGGATCGGCGAGGGCTGTGCAGCCCTCGTCGCCCCACCTCGCTGGGAAGGGCCAGCGACGGTGGGCGAGGGTCGGCCGAGGTCACCAGGCCCCGGCCAGTGGCGAGGGCCTGCACGCCCTCACCCAGATCTGGGGCGAGGGTCGCCGGCCCTCACCCAGCTAGGCCAAGGGCCGTCAGCTGCCTAGACCAGATTTGGCTCGGTTGCCGCCGGTGTGACGTCCTGAAATTCGAGCCCTCTGAAGGAGGACTGAACGTTAATTTCGCCAGTGCATTGTTGGTTGATCTCACTCGAAACTGATCACTCCTGAGATACTGACCTTGAGGGGAAAGGCTAATGAGGACAGAACTCATGTGACTAAAGAACTTGACCTGGGAAAACGACTCGACCGTGAGACTTGCGTAAGGACGATCCTGTAGTCAGGCAGGCCGATTTCAAGGACGACTAGAAGTCGATTCGCGGACAGAAATAATGGGATGACGGGTGATTTCGTCTACTGTTATCGAACCCGTGAACGACCCTATGTCAATCCTTGATAATCGTGTACTTTGAAATAAGAATCGATCCTTCGCAATTTCATGTAGTCAAGGACGTCCATGTGTCGAGAAGTCTTGAACGTGGTTTGGCACGAGTCGGTTACGTGTGAATCCTCGAAGCCGCCTGTCAGTCTGAATTATACCAAAATGACATTTGAGCGAAATTGACAAGGCAGGAGAATCCAAGATTGGACTTCGAATTTTCGGGAACGTCTGGGGTGGACTTTTGGATGATGCTTCCTTGACAGTCGACGAAGTCGGTCGAGCCAAGTTTTGAGAAAGGGATTTTGGACCGAGAAACGGAGCCTATGAGGATGTGGGCCGGGCAAGAACAGTGTGGGCCTCACGCCCAAGGTGGGACAGCCACCATGGAAGGCCCGAGGCAAGCAAGTGAGCCCGTTGGGCCAAACCAACCCTTTACCCTTCCTAGCCCATTGTCTAAACCTGAGCCAATTCGAGCCCAATAAATTCCTGAGCCCGTTTCTATTCATTTTCCGGCCTTTTCCCTAGGCCCGCCCCTCCATTTTCAGCCTAAGGACGGATTGGGAAATGTGCAAGGTGGAAATGACCAAAATGCCCTTGGATATTTTGAAGAAAAGTCAAAAAGGAAGAGAGATAAGATGAGGTCATTGTTTGGCAAGTGGGGCAAGCCTTGATGGCTTGGATAAGGCTTATCCTTCAGCCTTCACTTCGCTCTCTCTCTCCTCTTCATCTTCCCCAAACCGCACACCCCTCTCTCTCCTTCTTCCCTTGCCTTCCTGCAGTTTCAGTTTCTAACCTCTCACCGAAATTGGAGTTTTTCGTTGCCTTCCCGGTGGAATCTCGGGGCGTGCCACCCACCGTTGCGCTTGGGAGAGAGAATCCGTACGGATGACGTTGTCCGTTCGTCGATCGGAGCTGCCGTTCGATCCGTACGGCGGCCGGAAGTCGGCTGTTTCCAGACCGCCTACTGTAGCGTTGCCCTCTGCATAGCTCCGCCTTTTCTTCCTTTTCTTTCCATTTCCGGCCAAACCACCACCCATCCCAGCCACAAGTGGTTCCCCCTCAACCCCAGGTGCAGTTGGTCGCTGGCTCACCGCTTGCCGGAGCTCCGGGCAGCCCATTCAACTCCGGTCAGCCCCTGTCCTCCTCTTGCAGTGCTGTTTTCTGAAGTTGGGGGTGTGAGCAGAAGCTTTTGCTGTGATTTCCGTCTCGGGACCGCCTTGGAGTGTCGTGGGAGAAGTCCCCGGGTGTCGGGTTCGTCGCCGTCGCCGCGTCCGTGTCGCCGGCCCGCTTAACGGGTGAGTTTAGCTCCTAATCCCTATTTAGTGCCTAAACTTGCTTAGGGTTGGGTTAATTAGTGTTAATGCTGGTTTAGGAGGGTTAATTAAGTGTATTAGCCCTAAGATAGGTGGTTAGATAGTTGATTAAGATTAGCTTAGCTTAATCTTGCTTAATTATGCTTGATTTTGCTTAAATGATGATTATGTGTGGTTTATGTGATAATTAAGCATGTTTAGCTTAATTGATTGATTAATTGTGTTTAATCAATGTTTTCTTTAATTCCTGAATTTAATTTATTATTAATTGAATTTTGAAAATTACTATTCACGGATTACTGTTCATGGATTACTATTCACGTGCACTATTCACGGCACTGTTCATCCGGAAGTGAGATTGTGCATAATTTCATGTGCCTTGATCATATGAAGTGAATTGGATATAGCATTTCATAAGCATTCGCTTGAATCATGTGATTTTCACAAAAGAAAGAAAATGATTTGTCCGAGGGACACTGGAAATGGACCACCTTTATGAGAAAGAAAGTGATTTGTCCGAGGGACATTGGAAATGGACCGCTTTTATGAGAAAGGTAGGAAAAATGGTTTGTCCGAGGGACACTGAAAATTGATTGCTTTTATGAGAAAGGATTTGGGGTTTTATATGCAAGCATGTGTGCATTGGCTAATGCTCAAAGATAATAAATCGGTGGTGATGGTATGCTTGCGTGATCACTAAGTTGAACCCGCCGCCACGGCCGAAGTTCGGGGGGGTGATAGTCCGATTTATTTGAAACTCGGCGAGGGCACGGAAGGGCACGGTTGCGTCTCTACGGAGGAAGGGCGCCGTAGCGCTGTGGCGCCTCAGTTGTGAGCCGGATGCGGAGTCACGGTAGAGGCCAGGCCCATGCTCCTTCGGGAATGCCGTCTTGGGCGGGGGTCCCTTGACGTCGCCGCGCCTCATGGGGGAGGACGATGCCTGGCTATGCCAGTAGACACCGGCGGGAGTTCAGTTGTAGCCCGTGGGGCAGTAATAATCGAAACACGTGTGGATACAAGAGTGCATGAGAAATATGGTATCATTGGTTCCGATTATGCATGAGGTGATCACATCATGATTTATGGCACGCACGCATGATTTTATAACGTGCAGGGTGTGGCAATGGCCAGGTGAGATCGCTTGTGGTGCGACTCGCATGTGATTGATGAACTGCATCATCTAACGGCCATGTGCATTGCGTGTATTGTGCTGACTTATAATGTACAGGGTATGGCATACTGAGTAAGGTTGCATGCGAACCGACTTTTGATTGTTGGTTGCATTGCTTGTATTGTATGAGGTTTTACGTGCAGGGTATGGCATACCGGGTAAGGTTGCATGCGAACCGACTAATTGTTTGTTGGTTGCCCCTGTCTGTTGTTTGCTTGCGGGTTGCGGGTTGCGAGTTGCGAGTTGTTGGTTGTTTGTTGTTGGGTTGAGTGAGGGGTGGTTCTGGAGAGATACCCCAGGTTGAGTTGGTGTACTAACCGGGGCTTAGGGGGAAGAACTCGCTGAGATTTTATCTCAACCCGTCGTAGTTAACATTTTTCAGGCCCCTAGAATGGTGCACCCGCAGTGGAGAATCCTGCCCCCGCTTCTCCAGTGATCGACCTGACGGAGTTGAGTTTAATGGGTCCGAGTGACCGTGGTGTTGAACCCGAGGGTTCACTTTGTATAACTAGATTAGCCTAGCCTAGTTCATTTTTGGTTTGGCTTAGAGGATGGATCGGCCCTTTTTCGTCGGGCTTGTATCGAGAAATGATCCTCCATTGGTTAATCTAGTAAACTGTATAAATGAGTAGTGATGGTTGTTCTTGGTGTTCATCCCTCTATCCCTGATTGATTGATTGAATAATTGCTGGACTGGGGATGGTTCGTCTTCCGCTTGCGCATAACGAAAGATTAAAATGAATGGTCGTCGACGAGTCCTGGGACGTCACTTTCAATCGACCAAGAGAAGGGGTTGTCGCGTGCTCGGGGTTTGGGGCGTGACAGTCGGAGGTCGTGACGCCTGGATTCTTGTGACCCAGGCGTCATGCCGCAACCTCCGATCTCCGGTGGCGCCGCCTGGGTTCGCGCGACCCAGGCGCATCACCGCCGGAGGTCACGACACTTGGGTCGCGGGAACCTACGTGTCGCGCGACCCCAAGTGACAATCGCCAGGGTCGCGTGACCTCCGACGGCGGTCGCCGAAGGTCTTGCCCAGCAACGGTGGCCGCTGTCAGTCGTGCCCAGCAACGGTGGCCGACTCGGTTTCTAAAACAAAAAAAAAGTCAAAATGTTGACTTGCATTCTTGGAATGCTGAAAGCTCAATGCTAGCATTTGGCCAATGGGGACCTCAAATGCTGAACCAAACAGGTTTGCATTTGGCTAAGGAGCTTTCGGGGCTGAAAGCCCCTTGGCAAAGCTGAACCAAACAAGGCCAGCATTGTTACAATCCTGAGGACAATTGCGATTAAAACCTGATGTATAATTGTTTCCACTTGCTAGGCGGGAAGTGAATCGAAGGTTTTCCTTGTCTGTTCGAAGAGCTCGTAGTTTTTGTCGATTTGGGTGTGTTCCTTTTGCATCCAATGAGGAGCATGGAGGCCTCGAGAACTTTTGCATCGCTGTTCTTCCATTCAGCATTCTTACGCTACATTTTAATTCCGCGAAAGAGGTCCAGCACAGCTACATCATGGGAATGATTGTATGTGCGGATGCAAGTTTCTGTCTTTGTTGCTAAAATGCATGGCTATAGCTCGCCAAGCATTGTAATTGGCTGCTTCACGAGCAGCCAGCGTACCTTGCGATAATGAATATTTTGCTTGCGAGTTCGTGGCAGTACGTTTAATGTAATGAGGAGCTGCTGTGAAATCCTTTCCTAGTTGTCCATAAATCGCTGGGGATTTGTACGTATTGCCATTGCAGAATTCTTTCAAGAAGTCAACAATTTTTGCCTGATTGAGTGGGAGCTCGCAGGGGAGAAAAACCCAAAAATACCCAACTTGACCCGGTTTTTTTTTCAAGTCTTATGCATTTTGAGTCGGGTCAAGTCAGGTTGGGTCAGAGCGTGACCCTTATGATTCGGTTTGGTTCACGTAACATCAAAACTTGATCCAACCCATCGACACCCTTACTTAAGGGATTTCTTGAAGAGAACAGCATACGGGTTAGTTGAAGCAATTGTTCTTCCAGTTTAGCATCCTCATGGATAATATGTGACAATAAAATAAAATAAAAGCTAAATTCCAATTGAGAATTTGAATTTAACTTTTTTTTATATTTACCGGTCCTTTGATTGACAAGATAAATAAGAGTTTTCTATTAATTATTGAGTAAGAGTCACCCAAATTATGTAGTGTTGTTTCAAGTTATCAACTAACCCAATTACGTTAATAATATAATTATGTATTTCTATTTTATTCAAAAAATGTATATATTTCAATCTTCAATTATGTTAATAACATTCCCTGAGCAAAACAATTTAAACCAAATCTTTAATTTTCTTTTTATTAAGTACATGTACTTATGCATTTACATTTTCATATTGGATTTCCATCATGAACATGCATAATAAATACTAGAAAACAAATTGTAAAAATTCTTCATACATATAAAACCACCACTAGGCATGGTCCGACAAGGGCATCACGGCCCTTGCCCAAGGCAAGGGTCGTGCCCTTGCCAAACTTGACAAAGGCCACAACACCTTCACCTGTGGCTTACCATGGTAGGTACCAACCATAGTCTAAAGGAAAAGGGAAAGAAAAAGGGATTTTTTTTAAATAGAAAAAAAATAGAAAAATTATTTAAAAATGCCTACATCAAGAGCGATTATGCCACATAAGATAATCGATATTTATATCAGTAATTTTCGTCATAAATTGGTCCAATGGACGAAATTGGCAATAATACAAAGATGTTTAAAACTAAATTAATTTAAATAAAAGGTTTGGAACTGAATTGATGTCAATGTAATAGTTTTAAAACTTTTTGGATACTTTTCCTACCTTTAAGGGTTAATAAGTTATCAGTTGTATTTTACAAGCATTTATGTCTCTAAAGCTCAAGAACACATGATCAAAAGGGTAGTCAAACTAGACGCGTCAATATCATCTACTTTTTGAAATGTGCTCTTGTTTCATCAATAATTGGGTTTCACCCAAATAGTGAAAAAAATCTTTCACCGAAAATGGGTTCTTGGCTTTCTTTAAGTAGAAATGGGTTCTTTATTGATCTTGGACAGGAAATCCCCTGGTTATACAGTGAAAATGAACAAATATTTGGAAAGAAAAGTACTAGAAATGATGACCTATAACGGAAAATGAAAAGACAATTATGTCATTAAACTAATGAAATGTACATTGGAAATGTTTTCGTGGTGGTCCCCTATGATTACATGCCGCAACTTTATAATCCATTAATTACAAATGCTCACCAACAGTCAATTCCTAACTTCAGTTATAACTACACTTTCGAGAGTTCAAACCTTTTATTCACGTGGCAACCTTATTCACTTGCGGTTACAATTTAAAAAGTTATTAGGATGCTCAACCGTAAATCGGTATCTATGCCTTCAATTGGCACCTCCAGTCTGCATTCTTTTCTTCTTTATGTCCTGATAAGGCTATCTATTGGCTTTGTCAATGAGTTATAATATTGGTCGATCATCTATTATCGTTCGCTAGCATTTATAATCATTAGTTGTCATAAATATTGTGTCATAGTTTATCAATAAATTTGTTCTACAATTGTTTTTTTTTTTTGGGTAAGGTAAGTGTATTTATAAACGACCAACGAACTAGTACAACAATGTGACTCGGTGCCAACGGCCACTCAGCTGGACAACATGTCATTGTAGTGGACGAGTACCGCGAACCACAACAAAACCATTACAATCAAATTAGAGCTCCAAGGGAGCCATGGAATTATATCCTCCTATCCTGAGGCCTAGGGAGTACCCCATCAAAAATGCTAGGGTCTATCCCCCAACTGCGCTGCATTCTTCTATTCCTAGGACTATCCACAACTAGAGAGTAGGATAGGGCTTTGTCCTTTACTACCTTAATAAGATATAGCTTCAAGGCCGGAACAAAAAGGTTGTGGCCTTGGAAAAGGATCCCATTCCTAGTCTTCCAGATGAGATAGCACAGAGAACCAAATGAGAATCGTGCTATTTCCTGGAAGAACCCTTTTTCGGACAAGAACTTGATGGCCCATTGAAGATTGTCGGACCACGTGGAGTTGCGCCATGGAAGATTACATTTGGCAGCCCAAAATATAGCTAGGGATTTGGAGACCAAGCAATCAAAAAATAGGTGATTAATTGAGTATGGTCTGAGGTTACAGAAGGGGCACATCCAACTCGGGATTCTGCCATGAGACATGAGAAATTCCTGGGTTGGGAGACGTTTCCTTATAATGAGCCATAGGAGAAATTGATGCCTAGGAGCAAAGGCCTTGTCCCAGACAAAGACCGACCACTGTATCGAGTTGTGCTTACGCTGCGTAACATTCCAAGCCGAAGTCATGGAGAATTTACCGATGGGGTCATCAATCCAAGTAAAAGTGTCTTGACCAATGGCAAGCTGGGGAATCGAAATTTGCCATAACGCCAGATCCTGGAGAAGCTGGAGCCCATCTGGGGAATATAGGTCCTTTACTTTTGCTCGTCTATGCAGGTTTGACTGAGAAATGTAGTCGTCTGAAAATAGTAAGTTAAGTGGCCCGAAATCTAGCCAAGGATCAAACCAAAGTGAGGTCGATTCGCCATCTCTTATGTGCCACTTGAAATGGGGTTGAAATTCCGCCCTCAAGGAAAGAATTTTCCGCCAGGCCCAAGAGCAAAGGGAAGGAGTCGGGGTGGTCCAAAAGTTCTTCCTTTTGAGATAAGTGGCATGGATCCATTTGCACCATAGCGATTCTTTATTGATGAAAAGAAGCCAAATGTGTTTAGCCATGACTGCTTTATTGCTGTCCCTGATTCTTCTCACTCCTCGGCCTTCTTCTGAGGTGAGGAGGCAAATATCGACCCAAGACACCTTGGCACCCCCCGAACCCATGGAGGGGCCCTTCCAAAGGAATTGCTTGCAAATTTGCTCAATCTTGTCAACCATTGAAGAAGGAAGCCAAAATATGGAGGCCCAATAGGCTTGAATAGCATGCAACACCGACTTAATCAGTTGAAGACGTCCTGCAAAGGAGAGGAATCGATGTGTCCAGGATTGTACTCGAGAAGTGAGATGGGATATTAGTGCATTGCAATCCTCTTTATTCAGCCGGGATGTTATGATTGGAACCCCCAAGTATTGGACCGGAAATGAGCCTAGAGAGAAGCCAAAAGTTTGTAATATCTGATCCTTTACTGACTCAGAGCCACCCGATAAAAAGATCTCGCTCTTGTTCGTATTTGGTATCAAGCCACTCCAATTGGAGAATAAGGTGAGCCCATCTTTGACGCATTTGATAGAAGGCAGGCTAGCTTTACTGAAGATGAACACATCATTAGCAAAGAAAAGATGAGAGAGACGCGTAGCCTTACACCGCCAGTGGTATCGGTAATCCGTATGCCTAGTGTGAGATTCTATGATACTAGAAAATACCTCCATAACCAAAGTAAAGAGGTATGGGGACATGGGGTCGCCTTGTCTTAAGCCTCGACCACTAGAGAAGAAGCCCTGTAGTTCGCCATTTATAGAGATGGAATATTTAGGGGTACGAACACAAATCATAATGAGATTGGTGAAGTGATTGGGAAAGCCAAACGCTTGGAGAGTCTACAATTGTTGATTACTACATTATGTACTTGTTGATTATATAGAGTTGCTTAATTTTCGGTATAAATATATGTCCTTTTTTATAAGAATTAAATATTTTAATTCTTTTAAATGACTGAAAACGGTAAACATTACCTCTTTGGGTATTGCAACGACATGCAATAATGGCTCTGTCATTTCGTCCTCCAAGATCAAACTCTTTTGCCGGTCATAAAGCAGCGAAAAGCAAGGGGTTTTTGGAAAATTCTTTTTCCATTATTTGAACAGATGCAATTAGCTGGTTACTTAAGATGTATTTGGTAATCATTATATTCTTAAAAATAATTTATATTCAAAAATGGTTGTTTTTAGTATGTTCCCTATACAAATTTTTGAGTATTTGAAGACGTTTGGTAATTGTCCAAAATTTTTATTTTCGAAATAAAAATGAATTTGATACGAACCTTAAATTTTTTGTCACTTAAAAGTTCTTTTAATTTTTTAATGCTTTTAGTATTTTTTTTCTTTTTTCTTTTTCCTTTGCTCTTCTTCTTCCTCATTGCTAGCTGCTGACCACAATGGCTGGCCACAGGCATGGTCAGTGACCAGCAATGAGGAAAAGAAGAAAAGAAATAGAACAAAAAAAGTTTAACTTGATTCTAGAGTTGTTCTTGAGAACAAAGAAACAAATTTTTTTAACATCTGGATTTTGCTCCAATATTTCTATTCTTTTTCCTTTTTGTTTCGAAGAACAAATGAATAAAATCAGGTACTATTTGGCTGGTTACCAAACAAGTCATTACTACGTAGTCAGTGCACAAATTTACATTCATAAAAAGATTAAATAAAAAAACTAGTCAATTGACTAAGAATAAGTCCTCATATATAGTTAGACATAACAAGAAAAATAAACTGGTCAATTAACTTGGACTTAGCAAATTGCTGGGTCGTTGCCTTGTAGGCATTTTCCTTTGAATGATAACTCCAACCAGGCCATTCCTTTTTCACTTTCAGTAGTCTTCCTTTCCGCGTGATTAGTTGTTGCCTTTTGGGGATTATTCTGTGACGGTTCTATCTTGGTGCTGGACGGAGTCGGTATTCATGGGAGGACTGTTTAACGTTTATGTTGCCGTCCTTTTGGGCCATGACATTGACATTGTATATGTAAGCAAGGAAAACAAAGAAAGAAAATTAAAGTAATAGCTATATTGTCTAGTGCTTGTACTTCCATTCTATGCACGCGGGAGGTCCTAGTCTATAAAGATCCCCTCTGGACGTATGAAGAACTAATATAGACAGGCCTTCTTACTACATCGTGCATGTGCAGTAAGGTGAAGAACTAATATAAGAAGACCAAGACCTCTTTTGAGTCTAATAGTTTTTTCTTCGGGATATGTTTACTAGAAGTCCTAAAACTTATCGCAAAAGTGTAATTAAGTCATAAAACTTGTAAAAAATGTAATTAAGTCATAAAACTTATCAAATTGATGCAATTGAATTATAAAGTTAATACAATCAAATTCACTAATGGAAAAGCTAACGTAGCATTTTTAAATATTTTTTTTGCCACATTAGCATTTTCAATTGTTATTTTATTCAATCTTATTTTAATTAGATTAAAAAACTGGAAAAGAAAATCTAAAAATTTATTAAAAAACAAAAATTGAAAAAAAGAAAAAGAGAGAAGGGCAGGGGCTTCAGCTGCTGTCTCCGCCCATTGTTGGAAGGGCTGACGCCGACGACCTTGGGCAAGGGTGGCTGGCCCTCGCCCGGCCCTAGGTGAGGGCTGGTGACTCTTGCGGTGAGTGTGAGGGTGGCCGGTCCTCACCTAGGGCCAATGAAGACTCCCCCTCGCTGGGCGATGGTCGCTAGCCCCCCTCGCGAGGGCCAGCCTCGGCCCTTCTTGCGTGAGCGGCAGTGGCTGAAGAGCCAAAATTGCCCCACCATTCCTTTTTTCTTTTCCAACTCTGTTTTCTAATAAAATTTTAGTTTTTTTGTTTTTAAAATATAGTTTACTAGTAATTGATAAAAAAAATTAAAAGATGCCATGTGGAAAATAAAAAATAATTAAAATGTTACGTTAGCAGTTTTGCTAGTCAAATTAATAATGTTTATTTTATGACTCAATTGCACCTATTTAATAAGTTTTAGGATTTGATTGCTCTTTTTGTAAGTTTTATAACTTAATTGCACTTTCGCGATACGTTTTAGGACTTTTAATAAATATATCCCTTTTTCTTTTGGTCGCATGAGAGTTAGTCTTTTGCCGGTCACAAAGTAGAGCATAGCAAGGGGCCATTGGAATTTTTCTTGTCCATTATTTGAGCAGACCCGAAATCCGCCGGCAACTTACCGCAGACTCTGTGCACAAATTTAAGTTCAAATACCGCATACTCTGCGCACAAATTCCGAGTGGACCTTTCCTTTTCAATTTTGGTCGTCTTCTTCCTCTGCTCGTGCTTAGTCGCTGCCTTCTAGGCATTATTCAGTAGCGCTTCGATCTTCGTTCTGAATTAATTTGACTGTTATTATTAATTGTTTAACGTTCATATCGTTGTCTTTTGTGGCCACGACATTAATACACTGGTGAAGAACTTATACAAAAAGACCCCCTTTGCAATTTGCATGTGCGATTGGGAGAAGAACTAATATAGAAAGATCAAGACCTCCTTGGAGCCTCTTTTTTTTCCCATCAAAGTTAGTCATTCCATCATCCTCATAACTTGCTCCTTTTATATTTAAACTTGCAAAAGAAGTTGATGACAGAAGCATATGTGCAGATTGTCTTGCAGCCAAAATAATTGGAAAACACCAGTAATCGTTTAAGTTGTTCATCCACATATTTTGTGGCATTAGTTCACATACTGGTCACATCTATCAAAGTTTCCCATGTCTGGATGAAAAGCAATCCATTACAATGACCGTACATGTCGGTTAATATTGTTGAATTTATATGGATATTGATCGAGTGAATCGGATAAAATTAGTCGGAAGGAAGGAAAGGAAATCGGACACCGAATTTATATAGTTTGGTTCGAATATCGGAACATACGTCCATGGGGAGAGTAGCACGGAATTTCACTATAGAACCAAGCGATACAATGGAGATTACAATAACTTGAGCACACTCAAACACTCACTCAATATTTCCCAGCTCCCAAATTAACCTAATAACTCACACAGTATTTAGCCCCTCATAATTTTCAGTGAAATTCTCACTCTAGAAATTAAACAAATCCTACTAATAATAATTTAACTGGCTAAATACTAAGGTGTAATTACAACGAGAAAATCTCCCTTTTTGCCGAGAGCTCCCACGCGTTTAGTAAAGCTCACTTCTCGCGCTCTTCTTACTCTCTCCTTTCTCCTCATGGCCACCGAAGTCCTTTTAATGATGTTGGGTGTGCATGGCCATCATTCACCGAAGGAACAAAGCTTTTGTCTTCCCTCTTGTCTTCATTTGATAGCAAGACAAACATAGCCCACAAAATATGACAAAGGAGGAGAGGGCATTCGGCGCCTTCAAGATAGGCTTCTGAAGAACCACCTTCAATTTCCATTAATGGTCCCTTTTTTGTCTTCTGTCAAGAAAACGCGCAATTGTCCATGTGACAATTGCATGTTTTCTTGACAGAAGACAAGAAAGGGCCCCATTAATTTAATAGAAAGGAACAACTTTCCTCCATCATTTCCAAGGTTCAAATAAAAGTCCAACCTCCTGCAGCAACTTTTGGACTTTCATTCACGCGTCCTTTTGGCCACACGCTTTCTTCTAGCCACATTCTTTAATTACTTTACATACGCATGCGGAAGGCAATAAGATCACATACAATTAATTTTTGATCCGCACGTGATCGAATTTATATATTCTCATCAGTTTGATTTTATTTACGAAGCTCAAATTCGAGACATATTTTTAACAGATATCTATAATCGGGAAAAAAACGATCCAATTGTATAGACGGAGCATTAAATACAAAAGAAACAACAAAAAGAAGAAGATCTATTTTCGCCATTTTTGAGTTTTCGGGTCAATTAGGTTAGGTGCTATTAACTTTTAGTCCTCCACAAGTCATGGAATTTGAGTCCAGACTAAAGTTCTTCAAACCCATAGTAAGATGATACCAAGTACTTTACTCAAAGTCACCATCCATCCGGCCTTCTTGATCTCCAAAATTAGAATTAATCATAAAAACAATTTCTTCGTTTCACTCGCATCTTCGATCTTGCGAACGCGCATCGCACGATCCATTTCAACTTTCCACAGGGGCCACGCGTTTATGCCAACATCCCTCATTTATTCAGCAAGTCCGTCAAGGCGCTGTGTAACGCTAGCACCTCGAAGATCTCTGCTTCCCTTCCGGCAATCAACCTTAGGATGGGGGAGATCCCCGGCATCCTTGGCAGCCCATCCCCAGTGCATCATGGCATCTCGGCCTTCTTCACCGGTTGAGAAGGCACCGCGATTTCCATAATGACCATTTACCTTAAGAAAAAATTATCTAAAATGTTTCAACTTAAGAATAGAATTATCTAAACTAAATTTTTTTCAAGATGCCATCGCGATTTTGCAATCATTGACTCGGGCAGTTAAATTTTCAATGCATTCTACTAGTGGGGAAATTTTATCTTTAAAGAATCTTGTTTGAGAATTTCACATTTTCACATGAAGTCTAGCTA
>MU089900.1:0-18986 GCA_014858505.1 Corymbia citriodora subsp. variegata
ATAGCATCCAAATGAATATAATTATAAGTAAATTAAATGATTTACAAGCTTATGAGCTGTAGAGATGAAGCAATCAAACCAAATGGTGACAAACATGCTTAGAATGGGAAGTCTTTCACTTAGAGTGATCTTATGGCTCTCAATCATTGGCCTAACTTTCGAAGATCTAATAGCATCCGAATAAAGATAACTATAAGTAAACTATATGATTTACAGGCTCATGAGCCGTGGAGATCAAGCGATTAAACCAAATGAGGACACATATGCTTCAAACGAGAAGTCCTTCAATTAAAATGATCTTATGGTCTCAACCATTAGCCTAATCTTTCCCTAGATCTAATAGCATCCAAATGAAGATAACTATAATTAAATTAGACCATTTACAGGCTCATGATCTATAGAGATTAAGCGTTTAAACCAAATGGTGACAAACATGCATAGAGATTAAGCGTTTAAACCAAATGGTGTAATCGCTTGATCTCCAGAGCTCATGAGCTTGTAAATCATCTAACTTACTTATAACCATCTTCATTTGGATGCTATTAGTGTATGGGAAAGATTAGAGCAGTGGCTGAGGATGCCACAAGATCATTTTAAGGAAGAACTTCCCTTTCAATGAATATTTGTCACCATTGGGGTTGATTGCTTGGTCTCGGGAGTTCCGTAGCTCGCAAATCATCTAATTTATTTAAAATTACCTTCATTTCTATGCTATTAGTACTTGGAAATGATTAGTGTGACGACGGAGAGCCACGAGATCATTTTAAGGGAAGAAATTGCCATGCCAAGGATGTTTCTCACCATTTGGGTCGATAGCTCGATCTTGGGAGCTCATGAGCTTGGAAATCATCTAACTTACTTATAATTATCTTCATTTAGATGCTATTAATACTTGGGAGAGATTAGTAGGATGGTTTAATGCCATAAGGTCATTCTATGGGAAGAAATTGCCATTCTAAGAACATTTGTCACAGTGTGGGTTGATCGCTTGATCTTTGGAGCTGACAAGCTGGCAAGTCATCTAATGTACTTAGAATCATCTTCATTTAGATGCTATTGACACTTGGGAAAGATTAGAGTAATGTTTCAATGCCATAAGATCATTCTAATGGGAGAATTTCTCATTCTAAGAGTATTTGTTGCCATTTGGGTTAATTACTTAATCTTAGGAGTTCAGGAGCTTGCAAATCACCTAATTTACTTACAACCATCTTCCTTTTGATGCTATTAGTACTCGAGGGAGATTTGTACAATGATTGAGACTCACAAGATGTGGAGATCAAGCAATTAAACCAAATGGTGACAAACATGCTTATAATGGGAATTCCTTCACTTAGAATGATCTTTTGGCTCTCCATCATTGGCCTTATCTTTCCCAAGATCTAATAGCTTCCAAATGAATATAATCATAAGTAAATTAGATGACTTACAAGCTCATGAGCTGTGGAGACCAAGCGATTAAACCAAATGGTGACAAACATGCTTAGAATGGGAAGTCCTTTGCTTAGAATGTTGTTTTGGCTCTCAACCATTGGCCTTATCTTTCCCAGGATCTAATTGCATCCAAATGAATGTAATCACAAGTAAATTAAACCATTTGCAAGATCATGAGCTGTGGAGATCAAGCAATTGAACCAAAAGATGACAAACATGCTTAGAATGGGAAGTCCTTCACTTAGAATGATCTTATGGCTCTCAACCATTGGCCAAATCTTTCCCAAGATCTAATAGCATACAAATGAAGATAACTATAAATAAATTAGATGATTTACAAGCTCATGAGCTGTTGAGATCAAGCGATTAAACCAAATGGTGACAAACATACTTAGAATAGGATGTCCTTCACTTAGAATGATCTGTTGGCTCTCAACCATTGGCCTTATCTTTCCCAAGATCTAATAGCATCCAAATGAATATAATCATAAGTAAATTAGATTATTTACAAGCTCATGAGATGTGGAGATCAAGCAATTAAACCAAATGGCGACAAACTTGCTTAGAATGGGAAGTCCTACAATTAGAATGATCTTAGGGCTCTCAACCATTGGCCTAATCTTTCCCAAGATCCAATAGCATCCAAATGAATATAATTATAATTAAACTAGATGATTTGCAAGATCATGAGCGATGGATATCAAGCGATTGAACCAAATGGTGACAAACATGCTTAGAATGGGAAGTCTTTCACTTAGAATGATCTTATGGCTCTAAACCATTATTTTAATCTTTCCCATTATCTAATAGCATCCATATGAAACTAATTCTGAGTAAATTATATGATTTACAAGCTCTTGAGCTATGGAGATCAAGTGATTCATCCAAATGGTGACAAACATGCATAGAATGGGAAGTCCTGCACTTAAAATGATCTTATGGATCTCAACCATTAGCCTAATCATTCCCTAGATCTAATAGCATCCACATGAAGATAACTATAAGTAAATTATATGATTTACCAGCTCCAGAGCTATGGAGATCAAGCGATTAAATCAAATAGTGACAAACATGCATAGAATGGGAAGTCCTTCACTTAGAATGATCTTATGGCTCTCAACCATTATCCTAATCTATCCCAAGATTAATAGCATCCAAATGAAAATAATTATAAGTAAATTATATGATTTACAAGCTCATGAACTGTGTAGATTAAGCAATTAAACCAAATGGTGACAAACATTCTTAGAATAGGAAGCCTTTCACTTAGAATGATCTTATGACTCTCAACCATTAGCCTAATCTTTCCCAAGATCTAATAGCATCCAAATGAATATAATCATAAGTTTATTAGATTATTTGCAAGATCATGAGCTACAGAGATCAAGCGATGAAACCAAATGAGGACACATATGCTTCAAATGGGAAGTCCTTCACTTAGAATGCTCTTATGGCTCTCTACCATTGGCCCAATCTTTCCCAAAATCTAATATCATCCAAATGAAAATAATTATAAGTAAATTGTATGATTTACAAGATCATGAGCTTTGGAGATCAAATGAGTAAACCAAATGGTGACAAACATTATTAGAATGGGAAATCCTTCACTTAGAATGACCTTAAAGCTCTCAACAATTGCCTTAATCTTTCCCAAAATCTAATAGCATCCTAATGAATCTAATTATAAGTAAATTAGCTTATTTGCAAGCTCATGAGCTGTGGAGATCAAGCGATCAAACCAAATGGTGACAAACATGCTTAGAATGGGAATCCTTCATTTAGAATGATCTTATGACTCTCAACCATTGGCCTAATCTTTCCCAAGATCAAATAGCATCCAAATGAATATAATTATAAGTAAATGAGATGTTTTACAAGCTCATGAGCTGTGGAGATCAAGCGATCAAACCAAATAGTGACAAACATGCTTAGAATGGGAAGTCCTTCACTTAGAATGATCTTATAGCTCTCAACCATTGGCCTAATCTTTCCCATGATCTAATAGCATCCAAATGAATTTAATTATAAGTAAATTAGATGATTTACGAGCTCATGAGATGTGGAGATCATGCGGTTAAACCAAATGGCGACAAATATGCTTAGAATGGGAAGTCCTTAGAATGATCTTATGGTTCTCAACCATTGGCCAAATCTTTCCCAAGATCTAATAACAGCCAAATGAAGATAACTATAAGTAAATTATATGATTTACTAGCTCATGAGATGTGGAGATCAAGCGATTAAACCAAATGGGCACAAAATATTCTTAGAATGGGAAGTTCTTCTTTTAGAATGATCTTATGGATTTCAAGAGTTGCGCTATTCTTTTTAAAGTACTAATACGATCAATGAAGATAATCATATGTAAATTAGATTATTTTCTAAATCGTTAACTTCCAAGATCAACCAATTAACCTAAATTGCAAAAGACATTCTTAGAATGGGAAGTTCTTCATTTAAAATGATCTTGTGGCTATCAATCGTTACACTAATCTTTCCCAGGATCTATTATCTTCAAAATGAAGATAACTATAAGTAAATTAGATTATTTGCAAGCTAATGAGCTATGGAGATCAAACAATTAAACCAAATGGGGACAAAATATTCTTAGAATGGGAAGTTCTTCACTTAAAATGATCTTATCGCTCTCAAGCATTAGCCTAATCTTTCCCAGGATTGAATACAATCAAAATGAAGATAACTATAATAAAATTAGATTATTTGCAAGCTCATGAGATGTGGAGATCTTGCAATTAAATGAAATGGCGACAAACATGCTTAGAATGGGAAGTCCTTCACTTAGAATGATCTTATGGCTCTCAATCATTGGCCTAATCTTTCCCAACATCAAATAACATCCAAATAAAAATAATTACAAGTAAATTATATGATTTACAAGCTAATCATCTGTGGAGATCAAGCAATTAAACCAAATGGGGACAAAATATTCTTAGAATGGGAAGTTCTTCACTTAGAATGATCTTATGGCCATCAACCATTGGCTGAATCTTTCCCAGGATTGAATAAAAATGAAATGAAGATAACTATAATAAAATTAGATTATTTGCAAGCTCATGAGATGTGGAGATCTTGCGATTAAATGAAATGGCAACAAACATGCTTAGAATGGGAAGTCCTTCACTTAGAATGATCTTATAGCTCTCAACCATTGGCCTAATCTTTCCCAACATCAAATAGGATCCAAATAAAAATAATTACAAGTAAATTATATGATTTACAAGCTAATCATCTGTGGAGATCAAGCAATTAAACCAAATGGGGACAAAATATTCTTAGAATGGGAAGTTCTTCACTTAGAATGATCTTATGGCCATCAACCATTAGCCGAATCTTTCCTAGGATTGAATAAAATCGAAATGAAGTTAACTATAATAAAATTAGATTATTTGCAAGCTCATGAGATGTGGAGATCTTGCGATTAAATGAAATGGCGACAAACATGCTTAGAATGGGAAGTCCTTCACTTAGAATGATCTTATGGCTCTCAACCATTGGCCCAATCTTTCCCAACATCAAATAGGATCCAAATAAAAATAATTACAAGTAAATTATATGATTTACAAGCTAATCATCTGTGGAGATCAAGCAATTAAACCAAATGATGACAAACATACATAGAATGGGAAGTTCTTCACTTAGAATGATCTTATGGCTCTCAACCATTGTAAGTAAATTATATGATTTACAATCTCATGAGCAATGGAGATCAAGCGAATAAACCAAATTGGGACAAAATATTCTTAGAATGGGAATTTTTTCACTTAAAGTGATCTTATGGCCATCAACCATTGTCTGAATCTTTCCCAGGATCAAATATCATCGAAATTAAGATATCTATATTTAAATTAGATGATTTGCAAGCTCATGAGATGTAGACATCAAGCGATTAAACCAAATGAAGACAAATATGCTTTGAATGGGAAGTCTTTCACTTAGAATGATCTTATGGCTCTCACGCATTAGCCCAATCTTTCCCTAGATCAAATAGCATCAAAATGAAGATAATTGTGAGTAAATTAGATGATTTACAAGCTCATGGGCTGTGGAGATGAAGCGATTAAACCAAATGGTGACAAACATGCTTAGAATGGGCAATCCTTCTCTTAAAATGATCTTATGGCTCTCAACCATTGGCCAAATCTTTCCTAAGATCTAATAGCATCCGAATGAAGATAACTATAACTAAACTATATGATTTACAAGCTCATAAATTATGGAGATCAAGCGATTAAACCAAATGAGGACACATATGCTTCAAATGGAAAGTCCTTCAATTAGAATGATCTTATGGCTCTACACCATTAGTCTAATGTTTCCCAACATCTAATAGAATCCAAATGAAAATAATTATAAGTAAATTATATGATTTACAAGCTCATGAGTTGTGAAGATTAGGGGATCAAACCAAATGGTGACAAATATTCATTGAAGGGGAAGTTTTTCCTTAAAATGGTCTTGTGGCACTCAGCCATTGCTCTAATCTTTCCCAAGTACTAATAGCATCCAAATGAAGATGATTATAAGTAAATTATATGATTTACAAGCTCATCAGCTGTGTAGATCAAGCAACTAAACCAAATGGTGACAAAAATGTTTAGAATGGGAAGTCCTTCACTTAGATTGATCTTATGGCTCTCAATTGGCCTAATCTCTCCCATGATCTAATAGCATCCAAATGAAGATACCTTAAGTAAATTATATGATTTACAAGCTCATTAGCTATGGAGATCAAGCGATGAAACTAAACGAGAACACATATACTTCAAATGGGAAGTCCTTCACTTAAAATGATCCTATGGCTCTCAACAATTAGCCTAATCTTTCCCTAGATCCCATGGCACCCAAATGAAGATAACTATAAGTAAATTAGATGAATTACAAGCTCTTCAACGATGGCAATCAAGTGATTATACCAAATGGTGACAAAAATGCTTAAAATGGGGAGTCCATCACTTAGAATGATCTTATGGCTTTCAAGCATTGGCCTAATCTCTCCCATGATCTAATAACATCCAAATGAAGATAACTATAAGTAAATTAGATGATTTACAAGCTCATGAGCTGTGTAGATGAAGCGATTAAACCAAATGGTGACAAAAATGCTTAGAATGAGAAGTCCTTCACTTAAAATGATCTTATGGCTCTTAACCATTTGCCTAATCTTTCCCTAGATCTGATAGCATCCAAATGAAGATTACTCTAAGGAAATTAGACAAATTACAAGGTCATGAGCGATGGATATCAAGCGATTATATCAAATGGTGACAAACATACTTAGAGTGGGAAGTCTTTCACTTAGAATGATCTAATGGCTCCCGACCATTGGCCTAATCTCTCCCACAATCTAATAGCATCCAAATGAAGATAACTATAAGTAAATTAGATGAATTACAAGCTCTTCAACGATGGCAATCAAGTGATTATACCAAATGGTGACAAAAATGCTTAAAATTGGGAGTCCATCACTTAGAATGATCTTATGGCTCTCAAGCATTGGCCTAATCTCTCCCATGATCTAATAACATCCAAATGAAGATAACTATAAGTAAATTAGATGATTTACAAGCTCATGAGCTGTGTAGATGAAGCGATTATACCAAATGGTGACAAAAATGCTTAGAATGAGAAGTCCTTCACTTAAAATGATCTTATGGCTCTTAACCATTTGCCTAATCTTTCCCTAGATCTGATAGCATCCAAATGAAGATTACTATAAGGAAATTAGACAAATTACAAGGTCATGAGCGATGGATATCAAGCGATTATATCAAATGGTGACAAACATGCTTAGAGTGGGAAGTCTTTCACTTAGAATGATCTAATGGCTCCCGACCATTGGCCTAATCTCTCCCATGATCTAATAGCATCCAAATGAAGATAACTATAAATAAATTAGATGAATTACAAGCTCTTCAACGATGGCAATCAAGTGATTATACCAAATGGTGACAAAAATGCTTAAAATTGGGAGTCCATCACTTAGAATGATCTTATGGCTCTCAAGCATTGGCCTAATCTCTCCCATGATCTAATAACATCCAAATGAAGATAACTATGAGTAAATTAGATGATTTACAAGCTCATGAGCTGTGTAGATGAAGCGATTAAACCAAATGGCGACAAAAATGCTTAGAATGAGAAGTCCTTCACTTAAAATGATCTTATGGCTCTTAACCATTTGCCTAATCTTTCCCTAGATCTGATAGCATCCAAATGAAGATTACTATAAGGAAATTAGACAAATTACAAGGTCATGAGCGATGGATATCAAGCGATTATATCAAATGGTGACAAACATACTTAGAGTGGGAAGTCTTTCACTTAGAATGATCTAATGGCTCCCGACCATTGGCCTGATCTCTCCCACAATCTAATAGCATCCAAATGAATATAACTATAAATAAATTAGATGAATTACAAGCTCTTCAACGATGGCAATCAAGTGATTATACCAAATGGTGACAAAAATGCTTAAAATGGGGAGTCCATCACTTAGAATGATCTTATGGCTCTCAAGCATTGGCCTAATCTCTCCCATGATCTAATAACATCCAAATGAAGATAACTATAAGTAAATTAGATGATTTACAAGCTCATGAGCTGTGTAGATGAAGCAATTAAATCAAATGGTGACAAAAATACTTAGAATGAGAAGTCCTTCACTTAAAATGATCTTATGGCTCTTAACCATTTGCCTAATCTTTCCCTAGATCTGATAGCATCCAAATGAATATTACTATAAGGAAATTAGACAAATTACAAGGTCATGAGCGATGGATATCAAGCGATTATATCAAATGGTGACAAACATGCTTAGAGTGGGAAGTCTTTCACTTAGAATGATCTTATGGCTCTCAAGCATTGGCCTAATCTCTCCCATGATCTAATAGCATCCAAATGAAGATAACTATAAGTAAATTAGATGATTTACAAGCTCATGAGCTGTGTAGATGAAGCGATTAAACCAAATGGTGACAAAAATGCTTAGAATGAGAAGTCCTTCACTTAAAATGATCTTATGGCTCTTAACCATTTGCCTAATCTTTCCCTAGATCTGATAGCATCCAAATGAAGATTACTATAAGGAAATTAGATAAATTACAAGGTCATGAGTGATGGATATCAAGCGATTATATCAAATGGTGACAAACATGCTTAGAGTGGGAAGTCTTTCACTTAGAATGATCTAATGGCTCCCGACCATTGGCCTAATCTCTCCCACAATCTAATAGCATCCAAATGAAGATAACTATAAGTAAATTAGATGAATTACAAGCTCTTCAACGATGGCAATCAAGTGATTATACCAAATAGTGACAAAAATGCTTAAAATGGGGAGTCCATCACTTAGAATGATCTTATGGCTCTCAAGCATTGGCCTAATCTCTCCCATGATCTAATAACATCCAAATGAAGATAACTATAAGTAAATTAGATGATTTACAAGCTCATGAGCTGTGTAAATGAAGCGATTAAACCAAATGGTGACAAAAATGCTTAGAATGAGAAGTCCTTCACTTAAAATGATCTTATGGCTCTTAACCATTTGCCTAATCTTTCCCTAGATCTGATAGCATCCAAATGAAGATTACTATAAGGAAATTAGACATATTACAAGGTCATGAGCGATGGATATCAAGCGATTATATCAAATGGTGACAAACATGCTTAGAGTGGGAAGTCTTTCACTTAGAATGATCTAATGGCTCCCAACCATTGGCCTAATCTCTCCCACAATCTAATAGCATCCAAATGAATATAACTATAAGTAAATTATATGATTTACAAGCTCATTAGCTGTGGAGATCAAGTGATTAAACCAAATGGTGATAAACATGCTTAGAATGGGAAGTCCTTAACTTAGAATGATCTTATGACTCTCAAGCATTGGCCTAATCTTTCCCATGATCTAATAACATCCAAATGAATATAACTATAAGTAAATTATATGATTTACAAGCTCATTAGCTATGGAGATCAAGCGATTAAACCAAATGAGAACACATATGCTTCAAATGGGAAGTCCTTCACTTAGAATAATCTTATGGCTCTCAACCTTTAGCCTAATATTTTCCTAGATCTCATATCGTCCAAATGAAGAAAACTATAAGTAAATTATATGATTTACAAGCTCATTAGTTATGGAGATCAAGTAATGAAACTAAACGAGAACACATATGCTTCAAATGGGAAGTCTTTCTCGTAAAATGATTCTATGGCTCTCAACCATTAGCCTAATCTTTTCCTCGATCCCATGGCACCCAAATGAAGATAACTACAAGAAAATTAGGTGAAGTCGCTCACTTAGAATGATCTTATGGCTCTCAACCACTAGCCTAATCTCTCCAATAGTCTAATAGCATCCAAATGAACATAACAATAAGAAAATTAGATGAATTACAAGCTCATGAGNTACAAGCTCATTAGCTATGGAGATCAAGCGATGAAACTAAACGAGAACACATATACTTCAAATGGGAAGTCCTTCACTTAAAATGATCCTATGGCTCTCAACAATTAGCCTAATCTTTCCCTAGATCCCATGGCACCCAAATGAAGATAACTATAAGTAAATTAGATGAATTACAAGCTCTTCAACGATGGCAATCAAGTGATTATACCTAATGGTGACAAAAATGCTTAAAATTGGGAGTCCATCACTTAGAATGATCTTATGGCTCTCAAGCATTGGCCTAATCTCTCCCATGATCTAATAACATCCAAATGAAGATAACTATAAGTAAATTAGATGATTTACAAGCTCATGAGCTGTGTAGATGAAGCGATTAAACCAAATGGCGACAAAAATGCTTAGAATGAGAAGTCCTTCACTTAAAATGATCTTATGGCTCTTAACCATTTGCCTAATCTTTCCCTAGATCTGATAGCATCCAAATGAAGATTACTATAAGGAAATTAGACAAATTACAAGGTCATGAGCGATGGATATCAAGCGATTATATCAAATGGTGACAAACATGCTTAGAGTGGGAAGTCTTTCACTTAGAATGATCTAATGGCTCCCGACCATTGGCCTCATCTCTCCCACAATCTAATAGCATCCAAATGAATATAACTATAAGTAAATTAGATGAATTACAAGCTCTTCAACGACGGCAATCAAGTGATTATACCAAATGGTGACAAAAATGCTTAGAATGAGAAGTCCTTCACTTAAAATGATCTTATGGCTCTTAACCATTTGCCTAATCTTTCCCTAGATCTGATAGCATCCAAATGAAGATTACTCTAAGGAAATTAGACAAATTACAAGGTCATGAGCGATGGATATCAAGCGATTATATCAAATGGTGACAAACATGCTTAGAGTGGGAAGTCTTTCACTTAGAATGATCTAATGGCTCCCGACCATTGGCCTAATCTCTCCCATGATCTAATAGCATCCAAATGAAGATAACTATAAATAAATTAGATGAATTACGAGCTCTTCAACGATGGCAATCAAGTGATTATACCAAATGGTGACAAAAATGCTTAGAATGAGAAGTCCTTCACTTAAAATGATCTTATGGCTCTTAACCATTTGCCTAATCTTTCCCTAGATCTGATAGCATCCAAATGAAGATTACTATAAGGAAATTAGACAAATTACAAGGTCATGAGCGATGGATATCAAGCGATTATATCAAATGGTGACAAACATGCTTAGAGTGGGAAGTCTTTCACTTAGAATGATCTAATGGCTCCCAACCATTGGCCTAATCTCTCCCACAATCTAATAGCATCCAAATGAATATAACTATAAGTAAATTATATGATTTACAAGCTCATTAGCTGTGGAGATCAAGTGATTAAACCAAATGGTGATAAACATGCTTAGAATGGGAAGTCCTTAACTTAGAATGATCTTATGGCTCTCAAGCATTGGCCTAATCTTTCCCATGATCTAATAGCATCCAAATGAATATAACTATAAGTAAATTATATGATTTACAAGCTCATTAGCTATGGAGATCAAGCGATTAAACCAAATGAGAACACATATGCTTCAAATGGGAAGTCCTTCACTTAGAATAATCTTATGGCTCTCAACCTTTAGCCTAATATTTTCCTAGATCTCATATCGTCCAAATGAAGAAAACTATAAGTAAATTATATGATTTACAAGCTCATTAGCTATGGAGATCAAGTAATGAAACTAAACGAGAACACATATGCTTCAAATGGGAAGTCTTTCTCATAAAATGATTCTATGGCTCTCAACCATTAGCCTAATCTTTTCCTCGATCCCATGGCACCCAAATGAAGATAACTACAAGAAAATTAGGTGAAGTCGCTCACTTAGAATGATCTTATGGCTCTCAACCACTAGCCTAATCTCTCCCATAGTCAAATACCATCCAAATGAACATAACAATAAGAAAATTAGATGAATTACAAGCTCATGAGCGATTGAGATCAAGCGATTACACCAAATGGTGACAAACATTTTTAGATTGGGATGTCTTTCACTTAGAATTATCTTATGTCTCTCAACCATTGGCCTAATCTCTCCCATGATCTAATAGCATCCAAATGAAGATAACTATAAGGAAATTATATGATTTACAAGCTCATGAGCTATGTAGATGAAGCGATTAAACCAAATGGCGACTAACATGCTTAGAATGGGAAGTCTTTCACTCAGAATGATCTTGTGGCTCCCAAACATTGGTGTAATCTCTCCCATGGTCTAATAGCTTCCAAATGAAGATACCTTAAGCAAATTATATGATTTACAAGCTCATTAACTATGGAGATCAAGCGATGAAACTAAATGAGAACACTTATGCTTCAAATGGGAAGTCCTTCGCTTAGAATGATCTTATGGCGCTCAACCATTTGCCCAATCTTTCCCTAGATCCCATGGCACCCAAATGAAGATAACTATAAGAAAATTAGATGAATTACAAGCTCTTGAGCAATGGCGATCAAGATATTATAACAAATGGTGACAAACATTCTTAGAATAGGAAATCATTCACTTAAAATGATCTTATGACTCTCAACCACTAGCCTAATCTCTCCCATGGTCTAATAACATCCAAATGAACATAACTATAAGTAAATTATATGACTTAGAAGCTCATTAGCTATGTAGATCAAGTGATTAAGCCAAATGAGAACACATATGCTTCAAATGGGAAGTCCTTCACTTAGAATGATCTTATAGCTTTCAACCATTAGCCTAATCTTTCCCTAGATCTCATAGCATCCGAATGAACATAACGATAAGAAAATTAGAGGAATTACAAGCTCATGAGTGATGGAGATCAAGCGATTATACCAAATGGTGACAAACATGCATAGAATGGGAAGTCTTTTACTTAGAATGATTTTATGGCTCTCAACCATTGGCCTAATCTCTCCCACGATCTAATAGCATCCAAATGAAGATAACTCTAAGTAAATTATATGATTTCCAAGCTCATTAGCTGTGGAGATCAAGCGATTACACGAAATGGTGACAAACATGCTTAGAATAGGAAGTTCTTCACTTAGAATGATCTTATGGCTCTCAACCATTGGCCTAATCTTTCCCATGATCTAATAGCATCCAAATGAAAATAAATATAAGTAAATTATATGATTTACAAGCTCATTGGCTATGAAGATCAAACAATTAGAAAAAATAAGGACTTCTCTACCATTAGCCTAATCTTTCCCTAGATCTCATAAAATCCAAATGAAAATAAAAATAAGAAAATTAGACAAATTACAAGCTCAAGAGCGATGGAAATCAAGTGATTATACCTAATGGTGACAAACATGCGTAGAATGGGAAGTCTTTCACTCAGAATGATTTTATGGCTCTCAAACATTGGTCTAATCTCTCCCATGGTCTAATAACTTCCAAATGAAGATACCCTATGCAAATTATATGATTGACAAGCTCATTAGCTATGGAGATCAAGCGATGAAGCTAAATGAGAACACTCATGCTTCAAATGGGAAGTCCTTCGCTTAGAATGATCTTATGGCGCTCAACCATTTGCCCAATCTTTCCCTAGATCCCATGGCACCCAAATGAAGATAACTATAAGAAAATTAGATGAATTACAAGCTCTTGAGCAATGGCGATCAAGATATTATAACAAATGGTGACAAACATTCTTAGAATAGGAAATCATTCACTTAAAATGATCTTATGACTCTCAACCACTAGCCTAATCTCTCCCATGGTCTAATAACATCCAAATGAACATAACTATAAGTAAATTATATGACTTAGAAGCTCATTTGCTATGTAGATCAAGTGATTAAGCCAAATGAGAACACATATGCTTCAAATGGGAAGTCCTTCACTTAGAATGATCTTATAGCTTTCAACCATTAGCCTAATCTTTCCCTAGATCTCATAGCATCCGAATGAACATAACGATAAGAAAATTAGAGGAATTACAAGCTCATGAGTGATGGAGATCAAGCGATTATACCAAATGGTGACAAACATGCATAGAATGGGAAGTCTTTTACTTAGAATGATTTTATGGCTCTCAACCATTGGCCTAATCTCTCCCACGATCTAATAGCATCCAAATGAAGATAACTCTAAGTAAATTATATGATTTCCAAGCTCATTAGCTGTGGAGATCAAGCGATTACACGAAATGGTGACAAACATGCTTAGAATAGGAAGTTCTTCACTTAGAATGATCTTATGGCTCTCAACCATTGGCCTAATCTTTCCCATGATCTAATAGCATCCAAATGAAAATAACTATAAGTAAATTATATGATTTACAAGCTCATTGACTATGAAGATCAAACAATTAAAAAAAATAAGGACTTCTCTACCATTAGCCTAATCTTTCCCTAGATCTCATAAAATCCAAATGAAAATAAAAATAAGAAAATTAGACAAATTACAAGCTCAAGAGCGATGGAAATCAAGTGATTATACCTAATGGTGACAAACATGCGTAGAATGGGAAGTCTTTCACTCAGAATGATTTTATGGCTCTCAAACATTGGTCTAATCTCTCCCATGGTCTAATAACTTCCAAATGAAGATACCCTATGCAAATTATATGATTGACAAGCTCATTAGCTATGAAGATCAAGCGATGAAACTAAATGAGAACACTCATTCTTCAAATGGGAAGTCCTTCGCTTAAAATGATCTTATGGCTCTCAACCATTAGCATAATCTTTCCCTAGATCTCATAGCATCCAAATGAAGAAAACTGTAAGCAAATTATATGATTTACAAGCTCATTAGCTATGGAGATCAAGCAATTAAACCAAATGAGAACACATATGCCTCAAATGGGAAGTCCTTCACTTAGAAAGATCTTATAGCTTTCAACCATTTGCCTATTCTCTCCTAGTCTAATAGCATCCAAATGAACATAACAATAAGAAGATTAGATGAATTACAAGTTCATGAGTAATGGAGATCAAGCGATTATACCAAATTGTGACAAACATTCTTTGAATGGGATGTCTTTCACTTAGAATGATCTTATGGCTCTCAACCATTGGCCTAATCTCTCCCATGGTCTAATAGCATCCAAATGAAGATAACTATAAGTAAATTATATCATTTACAAGCTCATTAGCAATGGAGATCATGCAACTAAACCAAATGAGAACACATATGCTTCAAATGGGAAGTCCTTCACTTAGAATGATCTTATGGCTCTCAACCATTGGCTCAATCTTTCCCAACATCAAATACGATCCAAATAAAAATAATTACAAGTAAATTATATGATTTACAAGCTAATCATTTGTGGAGATCAAGCAATTAAACCAAATGGGGACAAAATATTCTTAGAATGGGAAGTTCTTCACTTAGAATGATCTTATGGCCATCAACCATTAGCCGAATCTTTCCAAGGATTGAATAAAATCGAAATGAAGTTAACTATAATAAAATTAGATTATTTGCAAGCTCATGAGATGTGGAGATCTTGCGATTAAATGAAATGGCGACAAACATGCTTAGAATGGGAAGTCCTTCACTTAGAATGATCTTATGGCTCTCAACCATTGGCCCAATCTTTCCCAACATCAACTAGGATCCAAATAAAAATAATTACAAGTAAATTATATGATTTACAAGCTAATCATCTGTGGAGATCAAGCAATTAAACCAAATGATGACAAACATACATAGAATGGGAAGTTCTTCACTTAGAATGATCTTATGGCTCTCAACCATTGTAAGTAAATTATATGATTTACAAGCTCATGAGCAATGGAGATCAAGCGAATAAACCAAATTGGGACAAAATATTCTTAGAATGGGAAGTTCTTCACTTAAAGTGATCTTATGGCCATCAACCATTGGCTGAATCTTTCCCAGGATCAAATATCATCGAAATTAAGATAACTATATTTAAATTAGATGATTTGCAAGCTCATGAGATGTAGACATCAAGCGATTAAACCAAATGAAGACAAATATGCTTTGAATGGGAAGTCTTTCACTTAGAATGATCTTATGGCTCTCACGCATTAGCCCAATCTTTCCCTAGATCAAATAGCATCAAAATGAAGATAATTGTGAGTAAATTAGATGATTTACAAGCTCATGGGCTGTGGAGATGAAGCGATTAAACCAAATGGTGACAAACATGCTTAGAATGGGCAATCCTTCTCTTAAAATGATCTTATGGCTCTCAACCATTGGCCAAATCTTTCCTAAGATCTAATAGCATCCGAATGAAGATAACTATAACTAAACTATATGATTTACAAGCTCATGAGTTATGGAGATCAAACGATTAAACCAAATGAGGACACATATGCTTCAAATGGAAAGTCCTTCAATTAGAATGATCTTATGGCTCTACACCATTAGTCTAATGTTTCCCAACATCTAATAGAATCCAAATGAAAATAATTATAAGTAAATTATATGATTTACAAGCTCATGAGTTGTGGAGATTAGGGGATCAAACCAAATGGTGACAAATATTCATTGAAGGGGAAGTTTTTCCTTAAAATGGTCTTGTGGCACTCAGCCATTGCTCTAATCTTTCCCAAGTACTAATAACATCCAAATGAAGATAACTATAAGTAAATTAGATGATTTACAAGCTCATGAGCTGTGTAGATGAAGCGATTAAACCAAATGGTGACAAAAATGCTTAGAATGAGAAGTCCTTCACTTAAAATGATCTTATGGCTCTTAACCATTTGCCTAATCTTTCCCTAGATCTGATAGCATCCAATGAAGATTACTATAAGGAAATTAGACAAATTACAAGGTCATGAGCGATGGATATCAAGCGATTATATCAAATGGTGACAACATGCTTAGAGTGGGAAGTCTTTCACTTAGAATGATCTAATGGCTCCCGACCATTGGCCTAATCTCTCCACAATCTAATAGCATCCAAATGAGATAACTATAAGTAAATTAGATGAATTACAAGCTCTTCAACGATGGCAATCAAGTGATTATACAAATGGTGACAAAATGCTTAAAATGGGAGTCCATCACTTAGAATGATCTTATGGCTCTCAGCATTGCCTAATCTCTCCATGATCTAATAACATCCAAATGAAGATAACTATAAGTAAATTAGATGATTTACAAGCTCATGAGCTGTGTAGATGAAGCGATTAAACCAAATGGTGACAAAAATGCTTAGAATGAGAAGTCCTTCACTTAAAATGATCTTATGGCTCTTAACCATTTGCCTAATCTTTCCCTAGATCTGATAGCATCCAAATGAAGATTACTATAAGGAAATTAGACAAATTACAAGGTCATGAGCGATGGATATCAAGCGATTATATCAAATGGTGACAAACATGCTTAGAGTGGGAAGTCTTTCACTTAGAATGATCTAATGGCTCCCGACCATTGGCCTAATCTCTCCCACAATCTAATAGCATCCAAATGAATATAACTATAAGTAAATTAGATGAATTACGAGCTCTTCAACGATGGCAATCAAGTGATTATACCAAATGGTGACAAAAATGCTTAAAATGGGGAGTCCATCACTTAGAATGATCTTATGGCTCTCAAGCATTGGCCTAATCTCTCCCATGATCTAATAACATCCAAATGAAGATAACTATAAGTAAATTATATGATTTACAAGCTCATTAGCTATGGAGATCAAGCGATTAAACCAAATGAGAACACATATGCTTCAAATGGGAAGTCCTTCACTTAGAATAATCTTATGGCTCTCAACCTTTAGCCTAATATTTTCCTAGATCTCATATCGTCCAAATGAAGAAAACTATAAGTAAATTATATGATTTACAAGCTCATTAGCTATGGAGATCAAGTAATGAAACTAAACGAGAACACATATGCTTCAAATGGGAAGTCTTTCTCGTAAAATGATTCTATGGCTCTCAACCATTAGCCTAATCTTTTCCTCGATCCCATGGCACCCAAATGAAGATAACTACAAGAAAATTAGGTGAAGTCGCTCACTTAGAATGATCTTATGGCTCTCAACCACTAGCCTAATCTCTCCAATAGTCTAATAGCATCCAAATGAACATAACAATAAGAAAATTAGATGAATTACAAGCTCATGAGCGATTGAGATCAAGCGATTATACCAAATGGTGACAAACATTTTTAGATTGGGATGTCTTTCACTTAGAATTATCTTATGGCTCTCAACCATTGGCCTAATCTCTCCCATGATCTAATAGCATCCAAATGAAGATAACTATAAGTAAATTATATGATTTACAAGCTCATGAGCTATGTAGATGAAGCGATTAAACCAAATGGCGACTAACATGCTTAGAATGGGAACTCTTTCACTCAGAATGATCTTGTGGCTCCCAAACATTGGTGTAATCTCTCCCATGGTCTAATAGCTTCCAAATGAAGATACCTTAAGCAAATTATATGATTTACAAGTTCATTAACTATGGAGATCAAGTGATGAAACTAAATGAGAACACTTATGCTTCAAATGGGAAGTCCTTCACTTAAATTGATCTTATGGCGCTCAACCATTTGCCCAATCTTTCCCTAGATCCCATGGCACCCAAATGAAGATAACTATAAGAAAATTAGATGAATTACAAGCTCTTGAGCGATGGCGATCAAGATATTATAACAAATGGTGACAAACATTCTTAGAATGGGAAATCGTTCACTTAAAATGATCTTATGGCTCTCAACCACTAGCCTAATCTCTCCCATGGTCTAATAACATCCAAATGAACATAACTATAAGTAAATTATATGACTTACAAGCTCATTAGCTATGTAGATTAAGTGATTAAGCCAAATGAGAACACATATGCTTCAAATGGGAAGTCCTTCACTTAGAATGATCTTATAGCTTTCAACCATTAGCCTAATCTTTCCCTAGATCTCATAGCATCAGAATGAACATAACGATAAGAAAATTAGACGAATTACAAGCTCATGAGTGATGGAGATCAAGCGATTATACCAAATGGTGACAAACATGCATAGAATGGGCAGTCTTTTACTTAGAATGATGTTATGGCTCTAAACCATTATTTTAATCTTTCCCATTATCTAATAGCATCCATATGAAACAAATTCTGAGTAAATTATAAGATTTACA
>MU089900.1:20352-66028 GCA_014858505.1 Corymbia citriodora subsp. variegata
TGGTATAATCGCTTAATCACCATCGCTCATGAGCTTGTAATTCGTCTAATTTTCTTATTGTTATTTTCTTTTGGATTCTATGAGATCTAGGACAAGATTAGGCAAATGGTTGAGAGTCGTGTCCTCATTTTAGTTAATCGCTCAATCTCCATACCTAATGAGCTTGTAAATCATATAATTTACTTATAGTTATCTTCATTTGGATGCTATTAGATCTAAGGAAGTGTTAGGCTAGTGGTTGAGAGCCATAAGATCATTCAAAGTGAAGGACTTTCCATTCTAAGCATGTTTGTCACCAATTGGTATAATCGCTTGATCTCCATCGCTCAAGAGCTTGTAATTCACCTAATTTTATTATACTTATCTTCATTTGGGTGCCATGAGATCTAGGGAAAGATTAGGTAAATGGTTGAGAACCATAAGATCATTCTAAGTGAAAGACTTCCCATTTGAAGCATATGTGTCTTAATTTGGTTTATTCGCTTGATCGCCATATCTCATGAGTTTGTAAACAAAATAATTTACATATGGTTACCTTCATTTGGATGCTACGAGGTCTAGGGAAAGATAAGAATAATGGTTGAGAGCCATAAGATCATTCTAAGTGAAGGACTTCCCATTTGAAGCATATGTGTTCTCATTTGGTGTAATAGATTGATCTCCATAGCTAATGAGCTTGTAAATCATATAATTTGCTTAAGGTATCTTCATTTGGATGCTATTAGACCATGGGATAGATTAGGCCAATGTTTGATAGCCATAAGATCATTCTAAGTGAAAGACTTCTCATTCAAAGCATGTTTGTCACCATTTGGTATAATCGCTTTATCTCCACCGCTCATGATCTTGTAATTCGTCTAATTTTCTTATTGTTATGTTCATTTGGATGCTATGAGATCTAGGATAAGATTAGGTGAATGGTTGAGAGCCATAAGACCATTCTATGTGAAAGACCTCCCATTTGAAGCATATGAGTCCTAATTTGGTTTAATCACTTGATCGCCATAGCTCATGAGTTTGTAAACCAAATAATTTACTTATGGTTACTGTCATTTGGATGCTACGAGATCTAGGGAAATATAAGGATAATGGTTGAGAGACATAAGATCATTCTAAGTATATGACTTCCCATTTGAAGCATATGTGTTCTTATTTGGTTTAATCGCTTGATCTCTATAGCTAATGAGCTTGTAAATCATATAATTTGCATAAGGTATCTTCATTTGGATGCTATTAGACCATGGGAGAGATTAGGCCAATGTTTGAGAGCCATAAGATCATGCTAAGTGAAGGATTTCCCATTTGAAGCATATGCGTCCTAATTTGGTTTGATCGCTTGATCACCATAGCTCATGAGTTTGTAAAACATATAATTTACTTATAGTTACCTTCTTTTGGATCCTATGAGATCAAGGGAAAGATAAGGGTAATGGTTGCGAGCCATAAGATCATTCTAAGTGAAGGACTTCCCATTTGAAGCATATGTGTCCTAATTTGGTTTAATCGCTTAACCGCCAAAGCTCATGAGTTTGTAAACCATATAACTTACTTATAGTTACCTGCATTTGGATGCTATGAGATCTAGGGAAAGAAAGGGATAATGGTTGAGAGCCATAACATTATTCTAAGTGAAGGACTTCCCATTTGAAGCATATGTGTCCTCATTTGGTTTAATCGCTTGATCTCCACAAGCTCATGAGCTATGGTGATGAAGTGATTAAACTAAATTAGGACACATATGCTTCAAATGGGAAATCTTTCGCTTAGAATGATCTTATGGCTCTCACCCATTCGCCTAATCTTTCCCTAGATCTAATAGCATCCAAATGAGGACGACTATAAGTAAATTATATGATTTACAAGCTCATGAGAAATGGAGACCAAGCGATTAAATCAAATGGCGTAAAAAATGCTTAGAATGGGATGTTCTTCACTTAGAATGATCTTATGTCTCTCAACCACTAGCCTAATCTTTCCCATGATATAATATCATCCAAATGAACAAAACTATAAGTAAATTGCATGACTTACAAGCTCATTAGCTGTGGAGATCAAGCAATTAAACAAAATGAGAACACATGCTACAAATGAGAAGTCCTTTACTTAGAATGATCTCATGTCTCTCAATCATTTGCCGAATCTTTCCCATGATCTAATAGCATCCAAATGAAGATAACTATAAGTAAATTATATGATTCGCATACTCATCAGCAATTGAGATCAAGCGATTAAATCAAATTAGGACACATGCTTCAAATGAGAAGTCTTTCGTTTAAAATGATCTTATGGCTCTCAACCATTAGCTTGATCTTTCCCTAGATCTCATGGCATCCAAATGAGTAAATTATATGATTTCCAAGCTCATGAGCTACGGTGATCAAGTGATTAAACCAAATGAGGACACATATCCTTCAAATGGGATGTCCTTCACTTAGAATGATCTCATGCTCTCAATCGTTAGCCGAATCTTTCCATACATCTCATAGCATCCAAATGAAGATAGATAAGTAAATTATCTGATTTACAAGCTCATGAGCTAAGGAGATTAAGCGATTAAACCAAAAGAGGACACATATGCTTCAAATGGGAAGTCCTACAGTTAGAACGATCTCTTAGCTCTCAACCATTAGACAAATCTTTCGCTAGATCTCATAGCATCCAAATGAAGATAAATGTAAAAAAATTAGATGAATTACAAGCTCATGAGCGATGGAGATCATGCGATTAAACTAAATGACGACACATATGCTACAAATTGTAAGTCCATCACTTAGAATGATCTTATGACTTACCCATTTGCCTAATCTTTCCCTAGATCTAACAGCATCCAAACGAAGACAACTATAAGTAAATTATATGATTTATAGGCTCATGAGTAGTGGAGACCAAGCGATTAAATCAAATGGCGGCAAAAATGCTTAAAATGGGATGTTCTCCACTTAGAATGATCTTATGCCTCTCAATCACTGGCCTAATCTTTCCCATGATCTAATAGCATCCAAATGAAGATAACTATAAGTAAACTATATGATTTACAAGCTCATTAGCTTTGGAGATCAAGCAATTAAACAAAATGAGGACACATATGCTACAAATGAGAAGTCCTTCACTTAGAATGATCTCATGGCTCTTAACCATTTGCTGAATCTTTCCCAACATCTCATAGCATCCAAATGAAGATAACAATAAGTAAATCACCTGATTTACAAGCTCATTAGCTAAGGAGATTAAGCGATTAAACCAAATGAGGACACATATGCTTTAAGTGGGAAGTCCTACGTTTAGAATGATTTTATGGCTCTAACCATTAGAAAAATCTTTCCCTAGATCTCATAGCATCCAAATGAAGATAACTGTAAGAAAATTATATGAATTACAAGCTCATGAGCGATGGAGATCATGCGATTAAACTAAATGATGACACACATGCTACAAATTGTAAGTCCATCACTTAGAATGATCTTACGGCTCTCAACCATTCGCCTAATCCTTCCCTAGATCTAATAGCATCAAAATGAAGAAAACTATAAGTAAATTATATGATTTACAAGCTCATTAGCTATGGTTATCAAGCTATTAAACCAAATTAGTACACATATGCTTCAAATGGGAAGTCCTTCACTTAGAATGATCTTATGGCCCTCAACCATTAGCCTAATCTTTCCTTAGATCTCATAGCATCCAAATGAACATAACTATAAGTAAATTATATGTTTTACAGGCTCATGAGTTGTGGATATGAAGCTATTAAATCAAATTAGTACACATATGCTTCAAATGGAATGTCCATCGCTTAAAATGATCTTATGGTTCTCAACCATTTGCCTAATGTTTCCCAAGATCTAATAGCATCCATGCAAAGAAAACTATAAGTAAATTATATGATTTACAAGCTAATTAGCTATGGTGATCAAGCTATTAAACCAAATTATTACACATATGCTTCAAATGGGAAGTCCTTCACTTAGAATGATCTTATGGCCCTCAATCATTTGCCTAATCTTTCCCTAGATCTAATACCATCCAAATGAAGATAATTATAAAAAATTAGACAAATTACAAGCTCATGAGTAATGGAGATCAAGCGATTATACCAGATGGTGACAAACATGATTAGAATGGGAAGTCTTTCACTTCGAATGACCCTATAGCTCTCAACCATTGTACTAATCTCTCCCAAGATCTAATTGCAACCAAATGATGATAACTATAAGTAAATTATATTATTTACAAGCTCATGAGCTATGTAGATCAAGCGATTAAACCAAATAGTGACAAGAATGCTTAGAATGGGAAGTCCATCACTTAGAATGATCTTATGGCTCTCAACCATTTGCCTAATCTTTCCCTAGTTCTCGTAGCATCCAAATGAAGATAACTATAAGAAAATAAGACGAATTAGAAGCTCATGAGCGATGGAGATCAAGCGATTATATCAAATGATGACAAACATCCTTAGAATGGGAAGTCTTTCACATAGGATGACAAACATACTTAGAATGATCTAATTTACTATAAGTAAATTATATGATTTACAAGCTCATGAGCTGTGTAGATGAAGCGATTAAACCAAATGGAGACAAAATTGCTTAGAATGGGAAGTCCTTCACTTAGAATGATCTTATGGCTCTCAACCATTTGCCTAATCTTTCCCTAGATCTTGTAGCATCCGAATTAAGATAACTATAAGAAAATTAGACAAATTAGAAGCTCATGGGCTATGGAGATCAATCGATTATATCAAATGGTAACAAACATGCTTAGAATGGGAAGTCTTTCACATAGGATGACAAACATGCTTAGAATGATCTAATTTTCTATAAGTAAATTATATGATTTACAAGCTCATGAGCTGTGTAGATGAAGCGATTAAATCAAATGGTGACAGAAATGTATAGAATGGGAAGTCCATTACTTAGAATGATCTTGTGGCTCTCAACCGTTAACCTAATCTGTCCCATGATCTAATAGCATCCAAATGAAGATAACTATAAGTAAATTATATGATTTACAAGCTCATGAGTTGTGTAGATGAAGCGATTAAACCAAATGGTGACAAAAATGCTTAAAATGGGAAGTCCATCATTTAGAATGATCTTATGGCTCTCAACCGTTAGCTTAATCTCTCCCATGGTCAAAACTATAAGTAAATTATATGATTTACAAGCTCATGAGCTGTGTAGATCTAGGGAATGATTAGTCTAATGGTTGAGAGCCATAAAATCATTTTAAAGGAAGGACTTCCCATTTGAAGCATATGTGTTCTCATTTGGTTTAATCGCTTGATCTCCATAATTAATGAACTTGTAAATCATATAATTTACTTATTGTTATCTTCATTTGGATGTTATTGTATCTTGGGGAGAAATTAGGCCAACGGTTGAGAGCCATAAGATCATTCTTTGTAAAGGACTTCCCATTCTAAGCATGTTTCTCACCATTTGGGGTAATCGCTTGATCTATATTGCTCATGAGCTTGTAATTCGTCTAATCTACTTATTGTTATCTTCATTTGGATGCTATGAGATCTAGGGAAAGATTAGGCTATTGGTGGAGAGCCATAAGATTATTCTAAGTGAAGGACTTCCCATCATTTGGTTTAATCGCTTGATCTACACAGCTCATGAGCTTGTAGATCATATAATTTACTTATAGTTATATTCATTTGGATGCAATTAGATCATCGGAGAGATTAGGCCAATGGTTGAAAGCTATAAGATCATTCTAAGTGAAAGACTTCCCATTCTAAGCATGTTTGTCACCATTTGGTATAATCGCTTGATCTCCATCGCTCATAAGCTTGTAATTCATCTAATTTTCTTATTGTTATGTTCATTTGGATGCTGAGATCTAGGGAAAGGTTAGACTAATGGTTGAGTGCCATAAGATCATTCTAGATGAAGGACTTCCCATTTGAAGCATATGTGTACTAATTTGGTTTAATAGCTTGAGCTCCATAGCTAATGAGCTTGGAAATCATATGATTTACATATTGTTATATTCATTTGGACGCTATTGGATCTTTGGGAGAGAGTAGGCCAATGGTTGAGAGCCATAAGATCATTTTAAGTGAATGACTTCCCATTCTAGGCATGTTTGTCACCATTTCGTATAATCGCTTGATCTCCATTGCATATGAGCTTGTAATTCGTCTAATTTTCTTATTGTTATCTTCATTTGGATGCTATGAGATCTAGTGAAAGATTAGGGTAATGGTTGAGAGCCATGAGATCATTCCAAGTGAAGGACAACCCATTCTATGCATTTTTGTCCCCATTTGGGTTAATCACTTGATCTCCACAGCTCATGAGCTTGTAAATCATATAATTTACGTATAGTATATTCACTTGGATGCTACTAGATCATCCGAGAGATTAGGCCAATGGTGGAGAGCCATAAGATCATTCTAAGTGAAAAACTTCCCATTTCGAGTATGTTTGTCATCATTCGGTATAATCCATTGATCTCCATTGCTCATGAGCTTGGAATTCTTTTAATTTTCTTATTCTTATCTTTATTTGGATGCTATGAGATCTAGGGAAATATTAGGGTAATGGTTGAGAGCCACAAGATCATTCTAATTGATGGACTTCCCATTCTAAGCATTTTTGTCACTATTTGGTTTAATTGCTTGATCTCCACAACTCATGATTTTGTAAATCTTATAATTTACTTATAGTTATCTTCATTTGGATGTTATAAGATCTAGGGAAAGATAAGGATAATGGTTGAGAGCCATAATATCATTCTAAGCGAAGGACTTCCCATTTGAAGCATATGTGTACTAATTTGGTTTAATAGCTTGATAACCATAGCTAATGAGCTTGTAAATCATATAATTTACTTATAGTTTTCTTCATTTTGATGCTATTAGATCTAGGGAAGGATTAGGCGAATGGTTGAGAGCCGTAAGATCATTCTAAGTGATGGACTTACAATTTGTAGCATGTGTGTCATCATTTAGTTTAATCACATGATCTCCATCACTCATGAGCTTGTAATTCATATAATTTTCTTACAGTTATCTTCATTTGGATGCTATGAGATCTAGGGAAAGATTTTTCTAATGGTTGAGAGCCATAAAATCATTCTAAACGTAGGACTTCCCACTTGAAGCATATGTGTCCTCATTTGGTTTAATCACTTAATCTCCTTTGCTAATGAGCTTGTAAATCAGGTGATTTACTTATTGTTATCTTCATTTGGATGCTATGAGATGTTGGGAAAGATTCAGCAAATGGTTAAGAGCCATGAGATCATTCTAAGTGAAGGACTTCCCATTTGAAGTATATGTGTTCTCATTTCGTGTAATCGCTTGATCTCCATAGCTAATGAGCTATTAAATCATATAATTTACTTATATTTATGTTCATTTGGATGCTATTAGACCATGGGAGAGATTAAGCCAATGTTTGAAAGCCATAAGATCATTCTAACTGAAAGACTTCCTATTCTAAGCATGTTTGTCACCATTTGGTATAATCGCTTGATCTCCATAGCTAATGAGCTTGTAAATCATATAATTTACTTATAGTTTTCTTCATTTGTATGTTATGAGATCTAGGGAAAGATTACGCTAATGGTTGAGAGCCATAAGATCATTATAAATGAAGGACTTCCCATTTGAAGCATATGTGTGCTCATTTGGTGTAATCACTTGATCTCCATAGCTAATGAGCTTGTAAATCATATAATTTGCTTAAGATATCATCATTTGGATGCTATTAGACCATGGGATAGATTAGGCCAATGTTTGATAGCCATAAGATAATTCTAACTAAAAGAATTCCTATTCTAAGCTTGTTTGTCACCATTTGGTATAATCGCTTGATCTCCACCCTTCATGATCTTGTAATTCATCTAATTTTCTTATTGTTATGTTCATTTGGATGCTATGAGATCTAGGGAAAGATTAGGTGAATGGTTGAGAGCCATAAGACCATTCTAAGTGAATGATCTCCCATTTAAAGCATATGTGTCCTCATTTAGTTTAATCGCTTGCTCTCCATAGCTAATGAGATTGTAAATCATATAATTTACTTAAGGTATCTTCATTTGGATGATATTAGATCATGGGAGAGATTAGGCCAATGTTTTAGAGCTATAAGATCACTCTAAGTGAAGGAGTTCTCATTTTAAGTTTTTTTGTCATTTGGTATAATTGCTAATGTCAAACGCTCATGAGCTTGTAATTCATATAATTTTCTTATTGTTATCTTCATTTGGATGCTATGAGATCTAGGGAAACATTAGTCAAATGGTTGAGAGTCATAAGATCATTCTAAGTGAAGGACTTCCTATTTGAAGCACATGTGTCCTAATTTGGTTTAATCGCTTGTTCGCCATAGCTCATGAGTTTGTAAACCATATAATTTACTTATAGTTACCTTCATTTGCATAATATTAGAGCTTGGGAAAGATTTGGCCAGTGGTTAAGTGCCATAGGATCATTCTAAGTGAAAGACTTCCCATTTGAAGTTTATGTGTCCTCATTTGGTTTAATCGCTTGATCTCCACAGCTAATGAGCTTGTAAATCATATAATTTACTTATAGTTTTCTTCATTTGGATGCTATTAGATCTAGGGAAAGATTAGGCTAATGGTTGAGAGTCATAAAATCATTCAAAGTGAAGGACTTCCCATTTGAAGTATATGTGTCCTCATTTGGTTTAATTGCTTGATCTCCACAACTAATGAGCTTGTAAATCATATAATTTACTCAGGGTAAATGTGTTACACGAGGTAAAGTTTAGGATTTTTCGTGGCATTATTCCTTTAGGTTAATTACTTAATCTTAGGAGTTCACGAACTTGCAAATCACCTAATTTACTTACAACCATCTTCCTTTTGATGCTATTAGTACTCGAGGGAGATTAGTACAATGATTGAGACTCACAAGATTATTCTATGTGAAGAACTTCCAATTCTAATAACGTTTGTTGTAATTTAGGTTAATGGATTAATCTTGGAAGTTAATGACCTAGAAAATCATCTAACTTATTTATGATTATCTCCACCGGTCCTATTAGTACATTGAAAAGATTGGAGCAACTCTTGAGAGCAAGAAGATCATTCCAAGTGAAGAACTTCCTATTCTAAGAATATTTGTCACCATTTGGCTTAATCGCTTGATCTCCTTAGCTCGTGAGCTTGTGAATCATCTAATTTACTTATAATCATCTTCATTTGGATACTTGGAAAAGATTAGAGCAATGGTTGAGTGCCATAAGACCATTTTAAGGAAGAACTTCCCTTTCAATGAATATTTGTCGGCATTTGGGCTAATTGCTTGATCTTAGGAGTTCCCCAGTCCTTCTCTTGTGGCTCTACCATTGGCCCAATCATTCCCAAAATCTAATAGCATCCAAATGAAAATAATAATAAGTAAATTGTGTGATTTACAAGATCATGAGCTGTGGAGATCAAGCGAGTTAACCAAATGGTGACAAACATGATTAAAATGGGAAATCCTTCACTTAAAATGACCTTAAAGCTCTCAACAATTGCCTTAATCGTTCCCAACATCTAATACCATCCTAATGAATGTAATTATAAGTAAATTAGTTGATTTGCTAACTCATGAGCTGTGGAGATCAAGTGATTAAACCAAAGGGTGACAAACATGCTTAGAATGGGAAGTCTTGAACTTAGAATGATCTTATGGCTCTCAACCATTGGCCTAATCTTTCCCAAGATCTAATAGCATCCCAATGAATATTATTGTAAGTAAATGAGATGATTTACAAGCTCATGAGCTATGGAGATCAAGTGATTAAACCAAAGGGTGACAAACATGCTTAGAATGGGAAGCCCGTCACTTAGAATGATTTTATGACTCTCAACCATTGGCCTAATCTTTTCCAAGATCTAATAGCATCCCAATGAATATTATTGTAAGTAAATGAGATGATTTACAAGCTCATGAGCTATGAAGATCAAGCGATCAAACCAAATGGTGAAAAACATGCTTAGAATGGGAAGCCCTTCACTTAGAATGATCTTATGGCTCTCAACCATTGGCCAAATCTTTCCCAAGATCTAATAGCATCCAAATGAATTTAATTCTAAGTAAATTAAATGATTTACAAGCTTATGAGCTGTGGAGATCAAGCGATATGGGAAGTCCTTCACTTAGAGTGATCTTATGGCTCTCAACCATTGGCCTAATCTTTCCGAAGATCTAATAGCATCCAAATAAAGATAACTATAAGTAAGCTATATGATTTACAGGCTCATGAGCCATGGAGATCAAGTGATTAAACCAAATGAGGACACATATGCTTCAAACGAGAAGTCTTTCAATTAGAATGATCTTATGGTCTCAACCATTAGCCTAATCTTTCCCTAGATCTACTAGCATCCAAATGAAGATAACTATAATTAAATTAGACCATTTACAGGCTCATGATCTATAGAGATTAAGCATTTAAACCAAATGGTGACAAACAAGCATAGAATGGGAAGTCCTTCACTTAGAATGATCTTAGGGCTCTCAGCCATTATCCTAATCTTTCCCAAGATCTAACAGCATTCAAATGAAGATAACTATAAGTAAATTACACCATTTACTAGCTCATAATCTATAGAGATCAAGCAATTAAACCAAATGGTGACAAACATGCTTAGAACTAGAAGCCCTTCACTTACAATAATCTTATGGCTCTCAACCATTCGTCTAATTTTTGCCAAGATCTAATAGCATCCCAAATGAATATAATAGCAAGTAAATTATATGATTTACAAGCACATAAGGTGTGGAGATCAAACAATTAAACCAAATGGTGACAAACATGCTTAAAATGGAAAGTCTTTCACTTAGAATGATCCTATGGCACTTAATTGCTGGCCAAATCTTTCCCAAGCTCTAATATTATGCAAATGAAGATAACTAGAAGTAAATAATATGATTTACAAGCTCATGAGCTATGGAGATCAAGCGATTAAACCAAATGAGGACACATATGCTTCAAACGGAAAGTCCTTCAATTAGAATGATCTTATGGCTCTCAACCATTAGCCTAATCTTTCCCAACATCTAATAGCATCCAAATGAAAATAATTATAAGTAAATTATATGATTTACAAGCTCATGACCTGTGGAGATCAGGGGCTCAAACCAAACGGTGACAAACATGCATAGAATGGGAAGTCCTTCACTTAGAATGATCTTATGGCTCTTAACCATTGGCCTAATCTCTCCCATGATCTAATAGCATCCAAATCAAGATAACTTTAAGTAAATTATATAATTTACATGCTCATGAGCTATGGAGATCAAGCGACTAAACCAAATGCTTACAAATATGCTTAGAATGGGAAGTCCTTCACTTAAAATGATCATATGGCTCCCAACTATTATTCTAATCTTTCCCTAGATCTAATAGCATCCAAATGAACATAACTATAAGTAAATTATATCATTTAAAAACTCATGAGCTATAGAGATCAAGCGATTAAACCAATGAGGACACATATGCTTCCAACGGGAAGTCTTTACCTTAGAATGATCTTATGGCTCTAAACCATTGGTCCAATCTTTCCCAACATCAAATTGCATCCAAATAAAAATAATTACAAGTAAATTACATGATTTGCAAGCTCATGATCTGTGGAGATCAAGCGATTAAACCAAATAGTGACAAATATGCTTTGAATGGGAAGTTCTTCACTTAAAATAATCTTATGGCTCTCAACCATTGGTCTAATCATTCCTAAGATCTAATAGCCTCCGAATGAAGATAACTATAAGTAAATTATATGATTTACACGCACATGAGGTCTGGAGATCAAGCGATTAAACCAAATGGTGACAAACATGCTTAGAATGGAAAGTCCACTTAGAATGATCCTATGGTACTCAACCACTAGCCAAATCTTTCCCAAGCTCTAATAATATGCAAATGAAGATAACTAGAAGTAAATTATATGATTTACGAGCTTATGAGCTATGGAGATCAAGCGATTACACCAAATGAGGACACATATGCTTCAAACGGAAAGTCCTTCAATTAGAATGATCTTATGGCTCTCAACTATTAGCTTAATCTTTCCCAACATCTAATAGCATCCAAATGAAAATAATTATAAATAAATTATATGGTTTACAAGCTCATGAGCTGTGGAGATCAGGGGATCAAACCAAATGGTGACAAACATGCATAGAATGGGAAGTCCTTCACTTAGAATAATCTTATGGCTCTCAACCATTGGTCTAATCTCTCCCATGATCTAATAGCATCCAAATCAAGATAACTTTAATTAAATTATATAATTTATATGCTCATGAGCTATGGAGATCAAGCGACTAAACCAAATGCTTACAAATATGCTTAGAATGGGAAGTCATTCACTTAGAATGATCATATGGCTCCGAACTATTATTCTAATCTTTCCCTAGATCTAATAGCATCCAAATGAACATAACTATAAGTAAATTATATGATTTAAAAACTCATGAGCTATGGAGATCAAATGATTAAACCAAATGAGGACACATATGCTTCAAATGGGAAGTCCTTCGCTTAGAATGATCTTATGACTCTCAACCATTGGCCCAATCTTTCCCAACATCTAATAGCATCCAAATGAAAATAATTATATGTAAATTATATGATTTACAAGCTCATGAATTGTGGAGATCAAGCGATTAAACCAAATGGTGACAAATATGCTTGGAATGGGAAGTCCTTCACTTAGAATGATCTTATGGCCATCAACCATTGGCCGAATCTTTCTCAAGATCAAATATGATCGAAATGAAGACAACTATAATAAAATTAGATGATTTGCAAGCTCATGAGATGTGGAGATCTTGTGATTAAACGAAATGGCGATACACATGCTTAGAATGGGAAGTCCTTCACTTAGAATGATCTTATGAATCCCAACCATTGGTCTAATCTTTCCCAAGATCTAATAGCCACCAAATGAAGATAACCATAAGTAATTTATATAATTTACAAGCACATGAGGTCCGGAGATCAAGCGATTAAACCAAATGGTGAGAAACAAGCTTAGAATGGGAAGGCCTTCTCTTAGAATGATCCTATGGCACTCAACCACTGGCCGAATCATTCCAAAGATCTAATAGTATCCAAATGAAGATAACTATAAGTAAATTATATGATTTACAAGCTCATAAGCCATGCAGATCAAGCAATTAAACCAAATGAGGACACATATGCTTCCAATGGGAAATCCTTAACTTAGAATGATCTTATAGCTCTCAACCATTGGCCCAATCTTTCCCAACATGAAATAGCATCTAAAAGAATATAATTATAACTAAATGAGATGATTTACAAGCTCATGAGTTGTGGAGATGAAGCTACTCAATCAAATTAGTACACATATGCTTCAAATGGAACGTCCTTCACTTAGAATGATTTTATGGCTCTCAACCATTAGCCTAATCATACCCTAGATCTCATAGCATCCAAATGAAGATAATAATAAGTAAATTATATGATTTACAAGCTCATTAGCTATGTAGATAACGGGATTAAACAAAATGTGGACACATATGCTTCAAATGAGAAGTCCTTCAGTTAGAATGATCTCATGGCTCTCAACCATTAGCCTAATATTTCCCTAGATCTCATAGCATCCCAATGAAGATAACTATAAGTAAATTATATGACTTACAAGCAAATGAGCTATGGCGATGAAGTGATTAAACCAATTTTGAACACATATTAATGGGAAGTCTTTCACTTAGAATAATCTTATGGCTCTCAATCAGTTGCCTAATCTTTCCCTGGATCTAATAGCATCCAAATGAATATAACTATAGGTAAATTATATGATTTACAAGCTCATTAGCTATAGAGATCAAGCGATTAAACCAAATGAGGATACATATGCTTCAAAAGAGAAGTCCTTCGTTTAGAATGATCGTATGGCTTCAACCGTTAGCCTAATCTTACCCTAGATCTCATAGCATCCAAATGAAGATAACAATAAGAGAATTAGATGAATTACAAGCTCATGAGTGATGGAGATCAAGTGATTATACCAAATGGTGACAAAAAATGCTTAGAATAGGATGTCCTTCACGTAGAATGATCTTATGGCTCTCACCCATTTGCCTAATCTTTTCCTGGATCTAATAGCATCCAATTGAAGATAACTCTAAGCAAATTATATAATTTACAAGCTCATTAGGTATGGAGATCAAGCGATTAAACCAAATGAGGACACATATGCTTCAAATGAGAAGTGCTTTGCTTAAAATGATGTTATGGCTCTCAACCATTCGCCTAATATTTCCCTAGATCACATAGCATCCAAATGAAGGTAACTATAAGTTAATTATATGGTTTACAAGCTTATGAGCTATGGTGATCAAGCAATTAAACGAAATTAGGACACATATATTTCAAATGGTAAGTCCTTCACATAGAATGATCTTATGGCTCTCAACCATTTGCCTAATCTTTCCCTAAATCTAATAGCATCCAAATGAAGAGAACATTAAGAAAATTGGACAAATTACAAGCTCATGAGTGATGGTGATCAAGCGATTATACCAAATGGAGACAAACAAGCTTATAATGGGGAGTGCTTCACTTAGAACGATCTTATGGCTCTCAACCATTGGCCTAATCTCTCCCATGATCTAATAGCATCCAAATGAAGATAACTATATGTAATTATATTATTTACAAGTTCATGAGCTTCGGAGATCAAGCATTAATCCAAGTGACGAAACATTTGTTTCAAATGAGAAGTTTTCACTTAGAATGATCTTATGGCTCTCAACCATTAGCCTAATCTTTCCCTAGATCTCATAGCATCAAAATCAAGATCACTATAAGAAAATTAGATGAATTACAAGCTCATGAGCAAAGGAGATCAAGCAATTATACCAAATGGTGACAAACATGTTTAGAATGGGAAGTCCTTCACTTAGAATGATCTTATGGCTCTCAACCATTGGCCTAATCTTTCCCATGATCCAATAGCATCCACATGAAGATAACTATAAGTAAATTATATGATTTACAAGCTCATGAGCTATGGAGATCAACCGATTAATCCAAATGAGGACATATATGCTTCAAATGGGAAGCCCTTCACTTAGAATGATCTTATGACTCTCAACCACTAGCCCAATCTTTCCCATGATCTAATAGCATCCAAATGAAAAAAACTATGAGTAAGTTGTATGATTTACAAGCTCATTAGCTATGGACATGAAGTGATTCAACCAAATGAGCTCACATATGCTACAAATGAGAAATCCTTTGCTTAGAATGATGTTATGGCTATCAACCATTAGCCTAATCTTTCCCTAGATCTCATATCATCCAAATGAAGGAAACTATAAGTAAATTATATGATTTACAAGCTCATGAGCTATGGCGATGAAGCGATTAAACTAAATTAGGATACATATGCTTCAAATGGGAAGTCCTTCACTTAGAATGATCTTATGGCTCTCACCCATTTGCCTAATCTTTCCCTAAATCTAATAGCATCCAAATGAAGATAACTATAAGTAAATTATATGATTTACAAGCTCATGAGCAGTGGAGATCAAGTGATTAAATCAAATGGCGACAAAAATGTATAGATTGGGATGTTTTTCACTTAGAATGATATTATGTCTCTCAACCACTAGCCTAATCTTCCCCATGATCTAATAGCATCCAAATGAAGATAATTTTAAGTAAATTATATGATTTCCAAGCACATTAGCTATAAAGATCAAGCGATTAAACAAAATGAGGACACGTATGCTTCAAATGAGAAGTCCTTCACTTAGAATGATCTCATGGCTCTCACCCATTGGCCTAATCCTTTCCTAGATCTCATGGCATCCAAATCAAGATAACAATAAGTAAATTATATGATTTACAAGCTCATGAACTATGGTGATCAAGCGATTAAACTAAATTAGGACACATATGTTGCAAATGGGAAGTCCTTCACTTAAAATGATCTTATGGCTCTCACCCATTTGCCTAATATTTCCCTAGATCTAATATCATCGAAATGAAGACAACTATATGTAAATTATATGATTTACAAGCTCATGAGCAGTGGAGACTAAGTGATTAAATCAAATGGTGATAAAAATGCTTAGAATGAGATGTTCTTCACTTAGAATGATCTTATGTCTCTCAACCATTGTACTAATCTCTCCCAAGATGAAATAGCATCCAAATGAAGGTAACTATAAGTAAATTATTTGATTTACAAGCTCATGGGTTGTGGAGATCAAGCGATTAAATCAAATGGTGATAAAAATGCTTAGAATGGGAAGTCTTTCACTTAGATTGATATTATGGCTCTCAACCATTTGCCTAATCTTTCCCTAGATTTGATAGCATCCAAATGAAGATAACTATAAGAAAATTAGACGAATTACAAGGTCATGAGCTATGGAGATCAAGCGATTATACAAATTGGTGACAAACATGCTTAGAATGGGAAGTCATTCACTTAGAATGATCTAATGGCTCCCCAACCATTGGTGTAATGTTTCCCATGATCTAATAGCATCCAAATGAAGAAAGTTACCATGTGATACATTTACCATAAACTTTTTTTTGTGACACAAAAAACCCCAAACTTTGCCATATGTAACACATTTACCCCAAACTTTGCCCCGTGTGACACATTTACCCTAAACTTTTTTTATGCCACCAAAAATCATAAACTATGCCACTTGTGATAATTTTACCCTGAACTATATTAGTTATGACAAATTTACCCCATAGTTTTTTCAGCTGAAGGGCATTTTCGTCATTTTCCTTTTTTTTTATTTATTGAAGAGGAAGCTGGCGAGGCCATCCTCGCCGACGTCAAGCGAGGGCTGCGTAGGCCGGGGTGACCCTCGCTGGCGTCGGGCGAGGGGGGCCCAGTCTTGGGCGACCCTTGCTTGACGTCGGGGTGGGCCACCAAATCCGACGAAGGGCCGCCCTCATAGAATCTAGCTTGGGCGGCCCTCGCCCAGTGAGGCTCGGGCAGCCCTCGCTGGCATCGAGCAAGGGCCGCCCAGGCCAAATCGGGAGAGGTTCGTCCGAGCCGGATCTGGCCTCAGCGGCCCTCGCCCAACGTTGGCGAGGGTCGCCTAGGCCTAAGCTGCCCTTGCCTAACGCCGGCGAGGGCTGCTCAGGCGACCCTCGCCAGACTCCAGCGAGGAAGGCCTTGTCGACTTCCTCTTCAATAAAAAAAATATAAAAAAATGACAAAAATGACGAGAATGCCATTTAGGCCAAAAAACTTTAGGGTAAATTCGTCATAAGTAATATAGTTTAGGGTAAAATTGTCACAAATGGCATAGTTTAGGATTTTTGTTGGCACAAAAAAAGTTTAGGGTAAATGTGTCACACGGGGCAAAGTTTGAGGTAAATGTGTCACACCTGGCAAAGTTTGGGATTTTTTGTGTCACAAAAAAAGTTTAGGGTAAATGTGTCAGAAAGGGTAAAGTTTAGGGATTTTCGTGGCATTATCCCTAAATTATATGATTTACAAGCTCATGAGCTATGGAGATCAAGTGATTAAATCAAATGGTGACAAAAATGCTTAGAATGGGAAGTCCATCACTTAATATGATCTTATGGCTCTCAACCATTAACCTAATTATACCCTAGATCTCGTACCATCCAAATGAAGAAAACTATAAGTAAATTATATGATTTACAAGCTCATTAGCTATGGAGATGAAGCAATTACACCAAATGAGAACACATATGCTTCAAATGGGAAGTTATTCACTTAGAATGATCTTATGGCTCTGAACCATTAGCCTAGTCATTCCCTAGATCTCATAACATCTAAATGAAGATAACTATATGTAAATTATATGCTTTACAAGCTCATTAGCTATGGAGATCAAGCTATTAAACCAAATAAGAACACATGCTTCAAATGGGATGTGCTTCACTTAGAATGATCTTATGGCTCTCAACCATTATCCTAATCATTCCCTAGATATAATAGCATCCAAATGAAGATAACAATAAGTAAATCATATGATTTCCAAGCTCATTAGCTTTGGAGATCAAGCTATTAAACCAAATCAGAGCACATATGCTTCAAATGAGAAGTTCTTCGCTTAGAATGATCTTATGGCTCTCAACCATTAGCCTAATCATTTCCTAGATCTCATAGCATCCAAATGAAGATAACTTTAAGTAAATTATATGATTTACAAGCTCATGAGCGATGGAGATCAAGTGATTAAACCAAATGGTGACAAAAATGCTTAGAATGGGAAGTCCATCACTTAAAATGATCTTATGGCTCTCATCCATTAGCCTAATCATTCCCCAGATCTGATAGCATCCAAATGAAGATAACAATAAGAAGATTAGACAAATTACAATCTCATGTGAGATGGAGATCAAGTGATTACCCCAAATGGTGAGAAACATGCTTAGAATAGGAAGTCCTTCACATAGAATGATCTAATGGCTCTCAACCATTGGCCTAATCTCTCCCCACGATCAAATAGCATCCAAATGAAGATAACAATAAGCAAATCATATGATTTCCAAGCTCATTAGCCATGGAGATCAAGCTATTAGACCAACTTAGTACACATATGCTTCTAATGGGAAGTCCATCACTTCTAATGATCGTATGGCTTTTAACCATTAGCCTAATCATTCCCTAGATCTCATAGCATCCAAATGAACGTAACAATAAGAAGATTAGACAAATTACAAGCTCATAGCAATGGAGATCAAGTGATTAAACCAAATGGTGACAAAAATGCTTAGAATAGGAAGTCCATCACTTAGAATGATCTTATGGCTCTCAACCATTAACGTAATTATACCCTAGATCTCATAACATCCAAATGAAGATAACTATATGTAAATTATATGATTTACAAGCTCATTAGCTATGGAGATCAAGCGATTAAACCAAATGATGACACATATGCTTCAAATGAGAAGTCCTTTGCTTAGAAAGTTATTATGGCTCTCAACCATTATCCTTCCAAATGAAGGTAACTATAAGTAAATTATATGGCTCACAAACTCTTGAGCTATGGCAATCAAGCGATTAAACCACATTAGGACACATGCTTCAAATGGAAAGTCCTTCACTTAGAATGATCTTATGGCTCTCAACCACTAGCCTAACATTTCCCTAGATCTAATAGCATTCAAATGAAGATAACTATAAGTAAATTATATGATTTAGAGGCTCATTAGCTATGGAGATCAAGCGATTAAACAAAATGAGGACACGGCTCTCAACTATTATCCTATTCTTCCCCTAGATCTAGTAGCATCCAGATGAAGATAACTATAAGAAAATTAGATGAATTACAAGCTCATGATTGATGGAGATCAAGCAATTATACCAGATGGTGACAAACATGCTTAGAATAGGAAGTCTTTCACTTAGAATGATCTAATGGCTCTCAACCATTGGCCTAATCTCTCCCATGATCTAATTCTATCCAAATGAAGGCAACTATAAGTAAATTATATGATTTACATGCTCATGAGTGATCGAGATTAAGGGATTATTCCAAATGGTGACAAACATGCTTAGAATGGGAAGTCGTTGACTTGGAACGATCTAATGGCTCTCAACCAGTGGCTAATCTCTCCCATGATCTAATAACGTCCTAATGAAGATAACTATAAGTAAATTATATGATTTACAAGCTCATGAGTTGTGGAGATCGAGCGATTAATCCAAGTGAGGACACATTTGCTTCAAATAAGAAGTCCTTCACTTGGAATGATCCTATATCGCTCAACCATTAGCCTAATCTTCCCCTAAATCTAGTAGTATCTAAATGAAGATAACTATAAGAAAATTAGACAATTGACAAGCTCATGAGCGATGGAGATCAAGCGAATATACCAAATGGTGATAAACATGCTTATAATGGGAAGTCTTTCACTTAGAATGATCTAATGGCTCTCAACCACTGGCCTAATCTCTCCCATGATCTAATTGCATCCAAATGAAGATAACTATAAGTAAATTATATGATTTACAAGCTCATGAGCTGTGGAGATCAGGCTATTAAACCAAATGGTGTTAAAAATGCTTAGAATGGGAAGTCCATCACTTAGAATGACCTTATGACTCTCAAGCATTGGCTTAATCTCTCCCATGATATAAGAGCATCCAAATGAAGAAAACTATAAGTCAATTATATGATTTACAAGCTCATTAACTATGGTGATCAAGCTATTAAACCAAATTAGTACACATATGCTTCAAATGGGAAGTCCTTCACTTAGAATGATCTTATGGCCCTCAACCATTTGCCTAATCTTTCCCTCCATCTCATAGCATCCAAATGAACATAACTATAAGTAAATTATATGATTTACAAGCTCATGAGCTGTGGATATCAAGTGATTAATCCAAGTGAGGACACATTTGCTTCAAATGAGAAGTCCTTCAATTAGATTGATCTTGTGGCTCTCAACCATTAGCTTAATCTTCCCTTAGATCTTGTAGCATCCAAGTGAAGAGAACTATAAGAAAATTAGACGAATTACAAGCTCATGAGCGATGGAGATCAAGCGATTGTACCAAATGGTGACAAACATGATTAGAGTGATCTAATGGCTCTCAACCATTGGCCTAATCTCTCCCATGATCTAATTACATCCAAATGAAGATAACTATAATTAAATTATATGATTTACAAGCTCATTAACTATGGAGATCAAGCAATTAAATCAAATGAGAACACATATGCTTCAAATGGGAAGTCCTTCCCTTAGAATGATCTATGGCTCTCAACCATTAGTCTAATCTTCCCCTAGATCTAGGGAATGATTAGGCTAGTGGTTGAGAGACATAAGATTATTCTAAATGGAGAACATCCCATTTTAAGCATATGTGTACTAATTTGGTTTAATAGCTTGATCACCATAGTTAATGAGCTTGTAAATCATATAATTGACTTATAGTTTTCTTCATTTGGATGCTCTTATATCATGGGAGAGATTAAGCCAATGCTTGAGAGTCATAAGGTCATTCTAAGTGGAGAACATCCCATTTTAAGCATTTTTGCCGCCATTTGATTTAATCGTTGGTCTCCATTGCTCTTGAGCTTGTAAATGATATAATTTACTTATAGTTGTCTTTATTTGGATGCTGTTAGATCTAGAGAAAGATTAAGCAAATGGGTGAGAGCCATAAGATCATTCTAAGTGATGGACTTACAATTTGTTGCATATGTGTCCTCATTTGGTTTAATCGCATGATCTCCATCGCTCATGAGCTTGTAATTCGTCTAATTTTATTACATTTATCTTCATTTGGATGCTATGAGATCTAGGGAAAGATTTGTCTAATGGTTGAGAGCCAAGAGATCGTTCTAATTGCAGCACTTCCCATTTGAAGCATATGTGTTGTCTTTTGGTTTAATCGCTTAATCTCCTTAGCTAATGAGCTTGTAAATCAAATAATTTACTTATAGTTATCTTCATTTGGATGCTATGAAATGTATGGAAAGATTCGGCTAATGGTTGAGAGCTATGAGATCATTCTAAGTGAAGGACTTCCCATTTGAAGGATATGTGTCCTCATTTAGTTTAATCGCTTGATCCTCATAGCTCATGAGCTTGTAAATCTTATAATTTACTTGTGGTTACCTTCATTTGGATGCCATGAGATCTAGGGAAAGATTAGGCTAATGGTTGAGAGCTATAAGATCATTCTAAGCGAAGGACTTCTAATTGGAAGCATATGTGTCCTCATTTGGTTTAATCACTTGATCTTAACAGCTAATGAGCTTGCAAATCATATAATTTACTTATAGTTATCTTCATTTGGATACTATTAGATCGTGCGAATGATTAGGCCAGTGGTCGCAAACCATAACATTATTTTAAGTGAAGAACTTCCCATTCTAAGCATTTTTGTCGCCATTTGATTTAATTGCTTGATCTCCACAGCTCATGAGCTTGTTAATCATATAATTTACTTATAGTTATCTTCATTTGGATTCTATTAGATCATGGGAAAGATTAGGCCAATGGTTGAGAGACATAAGATCATTCTAAGTGAAGGATTCCCATTCTAAGCATGTTTGTCACCATTTGGTGTAATCACTTGATCTCCATCGCTCATAAGCGTGTAATTCATATAATTTACTAATAGTTTTCTTCATTGGATGCTATTAGATCTAGGGAAAGATTAAGCAAATGGTTGAGAGCTATAAGATCATTCTAAGTGAAGGATTCCCATATGAAGCATAGGTGTCCAAATTTGGTTTAATCGCTTGATCGCCATAGCTCATGGACCTGTAAATCATATAATTTTCCTATAGTTATATTCATTTGGATTCTATTAGATCTAGCGAAATATTAGGCAAATGGTTGAGAGCCATGAGATCATTCTAAGTGAAGGACTTCTCATTTGTAGCATATGTGTCCTCATTTTGTTTAATTGCTTGATCTCCATATCTAATGAGCTTCTAAATCATATAATTTACTTATAGTTATCTTCATTTGGATTCTATTAGATCATGGGAAAGATTAGGCTAGTGGTTGAGACATAAGATCATTCTAAGTGGCGAACATCCCATTTTAAACCTTTTTGCCGCCATTTGATTTAATCGTTGGTCTTCATTGCTCTTGAGCTTGTAAATGATATAATTTACTTATAGTTGTCTTCATTTGGATGCTGTTAGATCTAGGGAAAGATTAAGCAAATGGGTGAGAGCCATAAGATCATTCTAAGTGATGGACTTACAATTTGTACCTTATGTGTCCTCATTTGGTTTAATCGCATGATCTACATCGCTCATGAGCTTGTAATTCGTCTAATTTTCTTACAGTTATCTTCATTTGGATGCTATTAGATCTAGGGAAAGATTTGTCTAATGGTTGAGAGCCAAGAGATCATTCTAAGTGTAGGACTTCTCATTTGAAGCATATGTGTCCTCTTTTGGTTTAATTGCTTAATCTCCTTAGCTAATGAGCTTATAAATCAGATAATTTACTTATAGTTATCTTCATTTGGATGCTATGAGATGTATGGAAAGATTCGGCTAATGGTTAGAGCCATGAGATCATTCTATGTGAAGGACTTCCCATTTGCAAGATATTTGTCCTCATTTAGTTTAATCGCTTGATGACCATAGCTCATGAGCTTGTAAATCTTATAATTTACATGTAGTTACCTTCATTTGGATGCCATGAGATCTAGGGAAAGATTAGGCAAATGGTTGAGAGCTATAAGATCATTCTAAGCGAAGGACTTCTCATTTGAAGCATATGTGTCCTCATTTGGTTTAATCGCTTGATCTCAATAGCTAATGAGCTTGCAAATCATATAATTTACTTATAGTTATCTTCGTTTAGATGCTATTAGATTGTGGGAATGATTAGGCCAGTGGTTGCGAACCATAACATCATTCATTTGCTTATTGTTATCTTCATTTGGATTCTAATGGATCATGGGGAGAGATTAGGCTAACGATTGAGAGCTATAAGATCATTCTATGTAAAAGACTTCCCATTTGAAGCATATGTGTCCTAATTTAGTTTAATTGCTTGATCACCATAGCTCATGAGCTTGTAAATCATATAATTTACTTATTGTTATCTTCATTTGGATGCCATGAGATCTAGGGAAAGATTAGGCTAGTGGTTGAGAAGTGGAGATCAAGCGATTAAACCAAATGAGGATACATATGCTTCAAATGGGAAGCTCTTCACTTAGAATGATCTTATGGCTCTCAACCATTAGCCTAATCTTTCCCTAGATCTCATGTCATCCAAATGAAGATAACAATAAGTAAATTTTATGATTTAAAAGCTCATGACTATGGTGATCAAGCGATTAAACTAAATTAGGACACATATACTTCAAATGGGAAATCCTTCGCTTAGAATGATCTTATGGCTCTCACCCATTTGCCTAATCTTTCCCTAGATCTAATAGCATCCAAATGAAGACAACTATAAGTAAATTGTATGATTCACAAGCTCATGAGCAATGGAGACCAAGCAATAAATCAAATGGTGTAAAAAATGCTTAGAATGGGATGTTCTTCACTTAGAATGATCTTATGTCTCTCAACCACTAGCCTAATCTTTCCCATGATATAATAGCATCCAAATGAACATAACTATAATTAAATTGTATGATTTACAAGCTCATTAGCTGTGGAGATCAAGCAATTAAACAAACTGAGGACACATATGCTACAAATGAGAAGTCCTTCACTTAGAATGTGCTACAAATGAGTTGTGTAGATGAAGCGATTAAACCAAATGGTGACAAAAGTGCTTAGAATGGGAAGTCCTTCACTTAGAATAAGCTTATGGCTCTCAACCATTTGACGAATTAGAAGCTCATCAGCGATGGAGATCAAGCGATTATATCAAATGGTGACAAAAATGCTTAGACCATGGGAGAGATTAGGCTAGTGCTTGAGAGCCATCAGATCATTCTCAATGAAGGACGTCCCATTTGAAGCATAGGTGTCCTCATTTGGTTTAATCGCTTGATCTCCATAGGCATTGAGCTTGTAAATCAAATAATTTACTTATAGTTTTCTTCATTTGGATGTTATGAGCTCTAGAGAAGGATTGCGCTAATGGCTGAGAGCCATAAGATCATTCGAAATGAAGGACTTCCCATTTGAAGCATATGTGTGCTCATTTGATGCAATCGATTGATCTCCATAGCTAATGAGATTGTAAATCATATAATTTACTTAAGGTATCTTCATGTGGATGCTATTAGATCATGGGAGAGATTAGGCCAATGGTTTAGAGCTATAAGATCACTCTAAGTGAAAGACTTCCCATTTTAAGTTTTTATGTCATTTGGTATAATTGCTAATGTCAATCGCTCATGAGCTTGTATTTCGTATAATTTTCTTATTGTTATCTTCATTTGGATGCTATGAGATCTAGGGAAATATTAGTCAAATGGTTGAGAGCCATAAGATCATTCTAAGTGAAGGACTTCCCATTTGAAGCATATGTGTCCTAATTTGGTTTAATCACTTGTTCACCATAGCTCATGAGTTTTTAAAGCATATAATTTACTTATAGTTACCTTCATTTGGATGCTATGAGATTTAGGGGAAAATAAGGATAATGGTTTAGAGCCATAAGATCATTCAAAGTGAAGGACTTCCCATTTGAAGTATGTGTCCTCGTTTGGTTTAATCGCTTGATCTCCACAGCTAATGAGCTTGTAAATCATATAATTTACTTATAGTTTTCTTCATTTGGATGCTATTAGATCTAGTGAAAGATTAGGCTAATGGTTGAAAGCCATAAAATCATTCAAAGTGAAGGACTTCCCATTTGAAGTATATGTGTCCTCATTTGGTTTAATTGCTTGATCTCCACAGCTAATGAGTTTGTAATTCATATAATTTACTTAGGGTAAATGTGTTACACGAGGTAAAGTTTAGGGTTTTTCATGGCATTATCCCTTTAGGTTAATTACTTAATCTTAGGAGTTCACGAGCTTATAAATCACTTGATTTACTTGCAACCATCTTCCTTTTGATGCTATTAGTACTCAAGGGAGATTAGTGCAATGATTGAGAATCACAAGATTATTCTATGTGAAGAACTTCCAATTCTAATAACGTTTGTTGTAATTTAAGTTAATGGGTTGATCTTGGATGTTAATGACCTAAAAAATCATCTAACTTATTTATGATTATCTCCACCGGTCCTATTAGTACATTGAAAAGTTTGGAGCAACTCTTGAGAGCGAGAAGATTATTCTGAGTGAAAAACTTCCTATTCTAAGAATATTTGTCACCATATAGCTTAATTGCTTGATCTCCATAGCTCGTGAGCTTGTGAATCATCTAATTTACTTATAATCATCTTCATTTGGATACTTGGAAAAGATTAGAGCAATGGTTGAGTGTCAAAAGACCATTTTAAGGAAAAACTTCCTTTTCAATGAATATTTGTTGGCATTTGGGTTAATTGCTTGATCTCAGGAGTTCCCCAGCACTTAGAAATCATCTAATTTTTTTACAATTACCTTCATTTCTATGCTATCAGTACTTGGAAAAGATCGGTGTGATGATGGAGAGCGACAAGGTCATTCTAAGGGAAGAAATTGCCATTTTTCTCACCATTTGGGTTGATAGCTTGATCTTGGGATACGAGCTTCAAAATCATCTAACTTACATATAAATTATCTTCATTTAGATGCTATTCATACTTGGGAAAGATTAGTATAATGGTTCAATGCCATAAGGTCATTCTAAGGGAAGTCATTGCCATTCTAAGAACATTTGTCACCATTTGGATTGATCGCTTGATCTTTGGAGCTCACAAGCTTGCAACTCATTTAATGTACTTATAATCATCTTCATTTAGATGCTATTGACACTTGGGAAAGATTAGAGTAATGGTTCAATGCCATAAGATCATTCTAAGGGGAGAACTTCCCTTTCTAAGAGTATTTGTTGCCATTTGGGTTAATTACTTAATCTTGGGAGTTCACGAGCTTGCAAATCACCAAATTTACTTACAACCATCTTCCTTTGGATGCTATTAGTACTCAAGGGAGATTTTTACAATGATTGAGACTCACAAGATGTGGAGATCAAGCGATTAAACCAAATGGTGACAAACATGCTTAGAATGGGAATTCCTTCACTTAGAATGATCTTTTTGGCTCTCAACCATTGGCCTTATCTTTTCCAAGATCTAATAGCATCCAAATGAATATAATTATAAGTAAATTAAATGATTTACAAGCTTATGAGCTGTAGAGATGAAGCAATCAAACCAAATGGTGACAAACATGCTTAGAATGGGAAGTCCTTCACTTAGAGTGATCTTATGGCTCTCAATCATTGGCCTAATCTTTCCGAAGATCTAATAGCATCCGAATAAAGATAACTATAAGTAAACTATATGATTTACAGGCTCATGAGCCGTGGAGATCAAGCGATTAAACCAAATGAGGACACATATGCTTCAAACGAGAAGTCCTTCATTTAAAATGATCTTATGGTCTCAACCATTAGCCTAATCTTGCCCTAGATCTAATAGCATTCAAATGAAGATAACTATAATTAAATTAGACCATTTACAGGCTCATGATCTATAGAGATTAAGCGTTTAAACCAAATGGTGACAAACATGCATAGAATGGGAAGTCCTTCACTTAGAATGATCTTATGGCTCTCAACCATAATCCTAATCTTTCCCAAGATCTAACAGCATTCAAATGAAGATAACTATAAGTAAATTACACCATTTACAAGCTCATGATCTATAGGGATCAAGCGATTAAACCAAATGGTGACAAATAGGCTTAAAATTGGAAACCTTTCACTTATAATAATCTTATGGCTCTCAACCATTCGTCTAATCTTTGCCAAGATCTAATAGCATCCCAAATGAATATAATAACAAGTAAATTATATGATTTACAAGCACATGAGGTGTGGAGATCAAACAATTAAACCATAAGGTGACAAACATGCTTACAATGGAAAGTCCTTCACTTAGAATGATCCTATGGCACTTAACCATTGGCCAAATCATTCCCAAGCTCTAGTATTATGCAAATGAAGATAACTAGTAGTAAATTATATGATTTACAAGCTCATGAGCTATGGAGATCGAGTGATTAAACCAAATGAGGACACATATGCTTCAAACGGAAAGTCCTTCAATTAGAATGATCTTATGGCTCTCAACCGTTAGCCTAATCTTTCCCAACATCTAATAGCATCCAAATGAAAATAATTATAAGTAAATTATATCATTTACAAGCTCATGAGTTGTGGAGATCAGGGGCTCAAACCAAACGGTGACAAACATGCATAGAATGGGAAGTCCTTCACTTAGAATGATCTTATGACTCTCAACCATTGGCCTAATTTCTCCCATGATCTAATAGCATCCAAATCAAGATAACATTAAGTAAATTATATAATTTACATGCTCATGAGCTATGGAGATTAAGCGATTAAACCAAATGCTTACAAATATGCTTAGAATGGGAAGTCATTCACTTAGAATGATCATACGGCTCCCAACCATTATTCTAATCTTTCCCTAGATCTAATATCATCCAAATGAACATAAATATAAGTAAATTATATGATTTAAAAACTCATGAGCTATGGAAATCAAGTGAGTAAACCATATAAGGACACATATGCCTTAGAATGATCTTATGGCTCTCAACCATTGGCCCAATGTTTTCCAACATCAAATAGCATCCAAATAAAAATAATTATAAGTAAATTACATGATTTACAAGCTCATGATCTGTGGAGATCAAGTGATTAAACCAAATGGTGACAAATATGCTTTGAATGGGAAGTCCTTCACTTAGAATGATCTTATGGCTCTCAACCATTTGCCTAATCATAACCTAGATCTCATAGCATCCAAATCAAAACAACTATAAGTAAATTAAATGATTTACAAGCTCATGGGCACTGGAGATCAAGCGATCAAACCAAATGGTGACAAACATGCATTGAATGGGAAGTCCTTCACTTAGAATAATCTTATGGCTCTCAACCATTGGCCTAATCTCTCCCATGATCTAATAGTATCCAAATGAAGATAACTATAAGTAAATTATATGATTTACAAGCTCATGAGCTGTGGAGATCAAGCGATTAAATCAAATGGCGACAAAAATGCTTAGAATTGGAAGTTCTTCATTTAGAATGGTGTTATGATTCTCGACCACTGGCCTAATCATTCCCATGATCTAATAGCATCCAATTGAAGAACTATAGATAAATTATACTATTGACAAGCTCATTAGCTATTTAGATCAAGCGATTAAACCAAATGAGGACACATATGCTTCAAATGGGAAGCCCTTCACTTAGAATGATCTTATGGCTCTCAACCACTAGCCTAATCTTTCCCATGATCTAATAGCATCCAAATGAAGAAAACTATAAGTAAGTTATATGATTTACAAGCTCATTAGCTATAGACATCAAGCGATTCAACCAAATGAGCTCACATATGCTTCAATGAGAAGTCCTTTGCTTAGAATGATGTTATGGCTATCAACCATTAGCCTAATCTTTCCCTAGATCTCATATCATCCAAATGAAGCTAACTATAAGTAAATTATATGATTTACAAGCTCATGAGCTATGGCGATGAAGTGATTAAACTAAATTAGGATACATACGCTTCAAATGGGAAGTTCTTCACTTAGAATGATCTTATGCCTCTCACCCATTTGCCTAATCTTTCCCTAGAAATCTAAATGAAGATAACTATAAGTAAATTATATGATTTACAAGCTCATGAGCAGTAGAGATCAAGCGATAAATTCAAATGGCGACAAAAATGCATAGATTGGGATGTTCTTCACTCAAAATGATCTTATATCTCTCAACCACTGGCCTAATCTTTCCCATGATCTAATAGTATCCAAATGAAGATAATTGTAAGTAAATTATAAGATTTCCAAGCAAATTAGCTATGGAGATCAAGCGATTAAAAAAAATGAGGACACATATGCTTCAAATGAGAATTCCTTCACTCAGAATGATCTCATGGCTCTCAACCACTTGCCTAATCCTTCCCTAGATCTCATGGCATCCATATCAAGATAACAATAAGTAAATTATATGATTTACAAGCTCATGAGCTATGGTGATCAAGCGATTAAACTAAATTAGGACACATATGTTGCAAATGGGAAGTCCTTCACTTAAAATGATCTTATGGCTCTCACCCATTTGCCTAATATTTCCCTAGATCTAATAGCATCAAAATGAAGACAACTATAAGTAAATTATATGATTCACAAGCTCATGAGCAGTGGAGACTAAGCGATTAAATTAAATGGTGACAAAAATGCTTAGAATGGGATGTTCTTCACTTAGTATGATCTTATGTCTCTCAACCATTAGCCTAATCTTTCCCATGATCTCAAAATGAATATAACTTTAGGTAAATTATATGATTTACAGGCTCATGAGCTATGGCGATCAAGCGATTAAACTAAATTAGGACACCTATGCTTCATATGGGAATCATTCACTTAGAATGATCTTATGGCTCTCAACCATTGGCCAAATCTTTCCCAAGATCTAATAAAATCCAAATGAAGATAACTATAAGTAAACTAGATGATTTACAAGCTCACAAGCTATGGAGATCAAGCGATTACACCAAATGGTGACAAACATGCTTAGAATGAGAAGTCCATCACTTAGAATGATCTTATGGCTCTCAACCATTGGCCTAATCTTTCCCATAATCTAATAGCATCCAAAGGAAGATAACTATAAGTAAAGTATATGATTTACAAGCTCATGAGCTATGGAGATCAAGCGATTAAATCAAATGGCGACAAAAATGCTTAGAATGAGAAGTTCTTCACCTAGAATGATGTTATGGTTGTCGACCACAGGCCTAATCATTCCCATGATCTAATAGCATCCAAATGAAGAACTATAGATAAATTATACTATTTGCAAGTTCATTACCTATTTAGATCAAGCGATTAAACCAAATGAGGACACATATGCTTCAAATGGGAAGTCCTTCATTTAGAATAATCTCATGGCTCTCAACCATTAGCCGAATGTTTCCATACATCTCATAGCATCCAAATGAAGATAAGTATAAGTAAATTATGTGATTACAAGCTCATTACTTATGGAGATCAAGCGATTAAACCAAATGAGGACACATATGGCTCAAATGGGAAGTCCTTCACTTAAAATGATCTTATATGGCTCTCAACTATTAGCATAATGTTTCTCTAGATCTCATAACATCCAAATGAAGATAACTGTAAGAAAATTAGATGAATTCCAAGCTCATGAGCAATGGAGATTGTGCGATTAAATCGAATGAGGACACATATGCTACAAATTGTAAGTCCATCACTTAGAATGATCTGTGGACATCAAGCGATTAAATCAAATGGCAATAAAAATGCGTAGAATGGGAAGTTCTTCACTTAGAATGATCTTATGGCTCTCAATCATTAGCCTAATCTTACCCGAGATCTCATGACATCCAACTCAAGATAACAATAAGTAAATTATATAATTTACAAGCTCATGAGCTATGGTGATCAAGCGATTAAACTACATTAGGATACATACGCTTCAAATGGGAGTCCTTCACATAGAATGATCTTATGGCTCTCAACTATTTGCCTAATCATTCCCAAGATCTAATAGCATCCAAATGATGATAACTATAAGTAAATTGTATGATTTACAAGTTCAAGAGCTGTGTAGATCAAGCGATTAAACCAAATGGTGACAAAAATGTTTAGAATGGGACATCCTTCACTTAGAATGACCTTATGGCTCTCAACCATTTCCCTAATCTTTCCGTAAATCTGATGGTCCAAAAAATGCTTAGAATGGGAAGTTGATCACTTATAATGATCTTGTGGCTATCAACCATTGTATTAATCTCTCTCAAGATCCAATACCATCCAAATGAAGATAACCAAAAGTAAATTATATGATTTACATGCTCATGAGCTGTGCAGATCAAGCGATTAAACAAAATGGTGACAAAAATGCTTAGAATGGGAAGTCCTTCACTTAGAATGATCTTATGGTGCTCAACCGTTGGCCTAATCTCTCCCATGATCTAATGGCATCCAAACGAAGATAACTATAAGTAAATTATATGATTTACAAGCTTATTAGCTATGGAGATTAAGTGATTAAACAAAAATGAGGACACATATGCTTCAAATGAGAAGTCCTTCTCTTACAATGATCTTATGGCTCTCAACCATTAGCTTAATCTTTCTCTACATCTCATAGCATCCAAATGAAGGTAACTATAAGTTAATTGTATGATTTACAAGGTCATCAACTATGGCAATGAGGCGATTAAACCAAATGAGGACACATATTCTTCAAATGGGAAGTTCTTCACTTAGAATGATCTTATGACTCTCAACCACTAGCCTAATCTTTCCCATGGTCTAGTAGCATCTAAATGAAGATAACTATAAGTAAATTATATGATTTACAAGCTCATGTGATATGGTGATCAAGCGATAAAACCAAATTAGGACACATATGCTTCGAATAGGAAGTCCTTCACTTGGAATGATCTTATGGCTCTCAACCATTGTCTTAATCTTTCCCATGATCTAAAAGCATCCAAACGAAGATAACTATAAGTATATTATAGGATTTACAAGCTCATTAGCTATGGAGATTAAGTGATTAAACAAAATGAGGACATATATGCTTCATATGGGAAGTGCTTCACTTAGAATGATCTTATGGCTCACAACCATTTGCCTAATCTTTCCCTAGATCTAATAGCATCCAAATGAAGATAACGATAAGTAAATTATATGGTTTACAAGCTCATGACCTATGGCGATCAAGCAATTCACCCAAATTAGGACACATATTCTTCAAACTAGAAGTCCTTCACTTAGAATGATCGTATGGCTCTCAACCATTGGCCTAATCTTTCCCATGATCTAATAGCATCCAAACAAAGAAAACTATGAGTAAATTATAAAATTTACGAATACATGAGCTTTGGAGATCAAGTGATTAAATCAAATGGCAATAAAAATGCTTAGAATGGGAAGTTCTTCACTTGGAATGATCTTATAGCTCTCAACCACTAGCCAACTCTTTCCAATGATCTAGTAGCATCTAAATGAAGATAACTATAAGTAAATTATATGATTTACAAGCACATTAGCTATGGAGATTAAGCAATTAAAGAAAATGAGGACATTTATGCTTCAAATGAGAAGTCTTTCTCTTAGAATGATCTCATGGCTCTCAACCAATAGTATAATCTTTCCCTAGATCTCATAGTATCCAAATGAAGATAACTGTAAAAAAATTAGATGAATTACAAGCTCATGAGCAATGGAGATCATGCGATTAAACTGAATGAGGACACATATGCTACAAATTGTAAGTCCATCACTTAGAATGATCTTATGGCTCTCAACCATTTGCCTAATCCTTCCCTAGATCTCATAGTATCCAAATGAAGATAACTGTAAAAAAATTAGATGAATTACAAGCTCATGAGCAATGGAGATCATGCGATTAAACTGAATGAGGACACATATGCTACAAATTGTAAGTCCATCACTTAGAATGATCTTATGGCTCTCAACCATTTGCCTAATCCTTCCCTAGATCTAATAGCATCCAAATAAAGATAATTGTAAGTAAATTATATGATTTCCAAGCTTATTAGCTATGGAGATCAAGCGATTAAACAAAATGAGGACACATATGCTTCAAATGAGATGTCCTTCACTTAGAATGATCCCATGGCTCTCAACCACTGGCCTAATCTTTCCCTAGATCTCATGGCATCCAAATGAAGATAACAATAAGTAAATTATATGATTTACAAGCTCATGAGCTATGGTGATCAATTGATTAAACTAAATTAGGACACATATGTTGCGAATGGGAAATCCTTCGCTTAGAATGATCTTATGGCTCTCACCCATTTGCTTAACCTTTCCTTGGATCTAATAGCATCCAAATGAAGACAACTATAGGTAAATTATATGATTTACAAGCTCATTAGCTATGGAGATCAAGCGATTAAACAAAATGAGGACACATATGCTACAAATGAGAAGTCCTTCACTTATAATGATCTCATGACTCTCAACCATTAGCCGTATCTTTCCATACATCTCATAGCATCCAAATGACGATAACTATAAGTAAATTATATGATTTACATGCTCATGAGCTGTGGAGATCAGGTGATTAAACCAAATGGTAACAAAAATGCTTAAAATGAGAAGTCCTTCACTTAGAAGGATCTCATGACCCTCAATCATTTGCCTAATCTTTCCGCACATTTGATAATATCCAAATGAAGATAACCATAAGAAAATTAGACGAATTACAAGGTCATGAGCGATGTATATCAAGCGATTACACCAAATGGTGACAAACATGCTTAGAATGGGAAGTCTTTCACATAGAATGATCTAATGGCTCTCAACCATTAGCCTAATCTCTCCCATGATCTAATAGCATCCAAATGAAGATAACAATAAGAAAATTATATGATTTACTAGCTCATGAGTTGTGGAGATCAAGCGATTAAGCCAAATGGTGACAAAAATGCTTAGAATGGGAAGTCCATCGCTTAGAATGATCTTATGGCTCTCAACCATTCGCCTAATCTTTCCCTAGATCTGATTTTATCCAAATGAAGATAACAATAAAAAAATTAGACGAATTAAAAGCTCATGAGCAATGGAGATCAAGCGATTATACAAATGGTGACAACAATGCTTATAATGGGAAGTCTATCACTTAGACTAATATTATGGCTCTCAACCATTGGCCTAATCTTTCCCTAGATCTCAATAGTATCCAAATGAAAATAACAATAAAAAAATTAGATGAATTAAAAGATCATGGGAGATGGAGATCAAACGATTATACAAATGGTGACAACAATGCTTAAAATGGGAAGTCCATCATTTAGAATGATCTCATGGCTCTCAACCATTGGCCTAATCTTTCCCTAGATCTCATAGTATCCAAATGAAGATAACAATAAAAAAAATTAGACAAATTAAAAGCTCATGAGTGATGGAGATCAAGTGATTATACAAATGGTGACAACAATGCTTAGAATGGGAAGTCCATTTCAAATGATCTTATGGCTCGCAACCATACGCCTAATCTTTCCCTAAATCCGATTGCATCCAAATGAAGATAACTATAAGAAAATTAGACGAATTACAAGGTCATGAGCGATGGACATCAAGCGATTATACCAAATGGTGACAAACATGCTTAAACCAATGGTAACAAAAATGCTTAGAATGGGAAGTCCATCACTTAGAATGATCTTATGGCTCTCAACCATTTGCCTAATCTTTCCCAAGATCTAATAGCATCCAAATGAAGATAACAATAAAAAAAAAATTAGACAGATTACAAGGTCATGAGCGATGGAGATCAAGTGATTATACCAAATAGTGACAAATATGCTTAGAATAGGAAGTCTTTCACTTAGAACGATCTAATGGCTCCCAACCATTGGCCTAATCTCTCCCATGATCTAATAGCATCCAAATGAAGGTAACTATAAGTAAATTATATGATTTACAAGCTCATGAGTTGTGTGGATCAAGAGATTAAACCAAATGGTCACAAAAATGCTTAGAATGGGAAGTCCTTCAGTTAGAATAATCTTATGGCTCTCAACCATTTGCCTAATCTTTCGCTAGATTTGATAGCATCCAAATGAAGATAACTATAAGAAAATCAAATGAATTACAAGGTCATGGGCAATGTATATCAAGCGATTATACCAAATGGTGATGAACATGCTTAGAATGGGAAGTCTATCACATAGAATGATCTAATGACTCTCAACCATTAGCCTAATCTCTCCCATGATCTAATAGCATCGAAATGAAGATAACTATAAGTAAATTATATGATTTACAACCTCATGAGTTGTGGAGATCAAGCGATTATTCCAAGTGAGGACACATTTGCTTCAAATGAGGCGTCATTTGAATACAATGATCTAATGGCTCTCAAGCATTGGCCTAATCTCCCCCATGATCTAATAGCATCCAAATTAAGATAACTATAAGTAAATTATAAGTAAATTATATGATTTACGTGCTTAAAATGGGAACTCCTTCACATAGAATGATCTTATGGCTCTCAGCCGTTGGCCTAATCTCTCCCATGATCCAATATCATCCAATTGAAGGTAACTATAAGTAAATTATGTGATTTACAAGCTCATTAGCGGTGGAGACGAAGCGATTAATCCAAGTGAGGACACATTTGCTTCAAATGCAAAGTCATTCACTTAGAATGATCTTGTGGCTCTCAACCATTATCCTAATCTTCCCCTAGATCTAGTAGCATCCAGATGAAGATAACTATAAGAAAATTAGACGAATTACAAGCTCATGATTGATGGAGATCAAGCGATTATACCAAATGGTGACAAACATGCTTAGAATGGGAAGTCTTTCACTTAGAATGATCTAATGGCTCTCAACCATTGGCCTAATCTCTCCCATCATCTAATTGCATCCAAATGAAGATAACTATAAGTAAATTATATGATTTATAGGCTCATGAGCTGTGGAGATCAAGCTATTAAACAAAATGGTGTCAAAAAAACTTAGAATGGGAAGTCCATCACTTAGAATGATCTTATGGATCTCAAAGCTAATGAGCTTGGAAATCATATAATTTACTTATAGTTATCTTCATTTGGATGTTGTGAGATCAAGGGAATGATTAGGCTAATGGTTGGGGAAAGATTAGGCTAATGGTTGAGATCTAGGGAAAGATTAGGCTAAAGGTTGAGATCCATAAGATCATTCTAAGTGAAGGACTTCCCATGTGAAGCATATGTGTTCTCATTTGGTTTAATCGCTTGATGCATGATGGGAACGAAGATGTGAGAAATTCGTTTCTTGGGTAACGTCTTATGGAAATAGTGAATGGTTAAACTTGTATTTGGATAAATGGAAGATGAAACATGCTGGTGATTTCTATTAAGATGGGAACTTGCTAGAATGTGGAATGAAGGTAAAATGGAGTGTATTATGGATGAAAACGAAGCTAGGATAGATGTAGCTTACCACCAAGGCCTAAAGGAACAATCCACCAGCCAAGGATAAAGAACTTAAGGCTCACCACCACAAAAATGGATAAAGAACCGAAATTTGAAAGAAATGACTCACTTCAAGAGGAAATCTCATGTATTGCATATCAGGTGTGTCCTCCATTCGAATTACATCTCTATTTATAGTCATACTAAGACATTGTACTAAGACTCTTACAATAAATGCAACACACTCTACTTCTTACATGTCAGCCCTAGAATGAATACTAGGCTCCCATTATTTTCAAACTTACAATAAAGACTTTGAAATTCTAACCTTGAATTAAAGACCCTCTAATGTAAGAAAACAAATTGAGTGTACTCTACTCATACTCTTCAGCTAGTGTGCTTGTAAATCATATAATTTGCTTAAGGTGTCTTCATTTGGATGCTATTAGACCATGGGAAAGACTAGGCCAATGTTTGATAACCATAAGATCATTCTAAGTGAAAGACTTCCTATTCTAAGCATGTTTGTCACCATTTGGTATAATCGCTTGATCTCCACCCCTCATATTTTTATGTTCATTTGCATGCTATGAGATCTAGGGAAAGATTAGGTGAACGGTTGAGAGCCATAAGACAATTCTAAGTGAAGGACCTCCCATTTGAAGCATATGTGTCCACATTTAGTTTAATCACTTGGTCTCCATAGCTAATGGGATTGTAAATCATATAATTTACTTAAGGTATATTCATTTGGATGCTATTAGATCATGGGAGAGATTAGGCCAATGGTTCAGAGCCATAAGATCACTCTAAGTGATGGACTTCCCATTCTAAGTTTTTTTGTCATTTGATATAATCGCTGATGTCAATCGTTCATGAGCTTGTAATTCGTATAATTTTCTTATTGTTATCTTCATTTGGATGCTATGAGATCTAGGGAAAGATTAGTCAAATGATTGAGAGCCATAAGATCATTTTAAGTGAAGGACTTCCCATTTGAAGAATATGTGTCCTAATTTGGTTTAATCGCTTGTTTGCCATAGCTCATGAGTTTGTAAACCATATAATTTACTTATAGTTACCTTCATTTGGATGCTATGAGATCTAAGGAAAGATAAGGATAATGGTTGAGAGCCATAAGACCATTCAAAGTGAAGGACTTCCCATTTGAAGTATATGTGTCCTCATTTGGTTTAATCGTTTGATCTCCACAGCTAATGAGCTTGTAAATCATATAATTTACTTATAGTTTTCTTCATTTGGATGCTATTAAATCTTTGGCAAAGATTAGGCTAATGGTTGAGAGCATTCAAAATGAAGGACTTCCCATTTGAAGTATATGTGTCCTCATTTAGTTTAATTGCTTGATCTCCACAGCTAATGAGCTTGTAAATCATATAATTTACTAATAGTTTTCTTCATTTGGATGCTATGATATCTAGGAAAAGATTAGGCCAATGGTTGAGAGCCATAAGATCATTCTAAGTGAAGGAATTCCCATTTGAAGCATATGTGTCCTCATTTGGTTCAATCGCTTGATCTCCATAGCTAATGAGATTGTAAATCATATAATTTACTTAAGGTATCTTCATTTGGATGCTATTAGATCTTGGTTGAGATTAGGCCAATGGTGTAGAGCCATAGGATCCCTCTGAGTGAAGGACTTCCCATTCTAAGTTTTTTTGTCATTTGGTACAATCACTGATGTCCATCCCTCATGAGCTTGTAATTTGTATAACTTTCTTATTGTTATCTTCATTTGGATGCTATGAGATCTAGGGAAAGATTTGTCAAATGGTTAAGAGCCATAAAATCATTCTAAATGAATGACTTCCCATTTGAAGCATATATGTCATTAATTGGTTTAATTGCTTGATCTCCACAGCTAACGAGCTTGTAAATCGTATAATTTACTTAAGGTATCTTCATTTGGATGCTATTAGATTATGGGAGAGATTAGGCCAATGGTTGATAGCCATGAGATTCTAAATGAATGACTTCCCATTCTAAGCATGTTTGTCACCATATGGTATAATCACTTGATCTCCATCGCTCAAGAGCTTGTAAGTCACCTAATTTTCTTGTGGTTTTCATTTGGTTGCCATGAGATCTAGGGAAAGATTAGCCAAATGGTTGAGAGCCATAAGATCATTCTAAGTGAAAGACTTCCCATTTGAAGCACACGTGTCCTCATATGGTTTAATCGCTTGATCTCCATAACTAATGAGCTTGTAAATCATATAATTTACTTATAGTTTTCTTCATTTGGGTGCTATGAGATCTTGGGAAAGATTTGGCTAATAGTTGAGCGCCATAAGATCATTCTAAGTGAAGGACTTCTCATTTGAAGCAAATGTGTCATCACTTGGATTAATCGCTTGATCTCCATAGCTCATGAGCTTGTAATTTGTCTAATTTTCTTATTGTTATGTTCATTTGGATGCTATGAGATCTAGGGAAAAATTTGGTAATGGTTGAGCGCCATAAGATCATTCTAAGTGAAGGACTTCTCATTTGAAGCAAATGTGTCCTCGCTTGGATTAATCGCTTGATCTCTATTGCTCATGAGCTTGTAATTTGTCTAATTTTCTTATTGTTATCTTCATTTGGATGCTATGAGATCTAACGAAAGATTAGGGTAATGGTTGAGAGCCATAAGATCATTCTTAGTGAAGGACAACCCATTCTATGCATTTTTGTCACCATTTGGGTTAATAACTTGATCTCCACAGCTAATGAGATTGTAAATCATATAATTTACTTATAGTTACCTTCATTTGGATGCTATGAGATCTAGGGAAAGATAAGGATAATGGTTGAGAGCCATAATATCATTCTAAGCAAAATGACTTCTCATTTGAAGCATATGTGTCCTCATTTAGTTTAATAACTTGATCTCCAAAGCTAATGAGCTTGTAAATAATATAATTTACTTCTAATTTTCTTCATTTGGATGCTATGAGATCTAGGGAAAGATTACGCTAATGGTTGAGAGTCATAAGATCATTCTTAATGAAGAACTTCTCATTTGTTGCGTATGTGTTCTCATTTGGTGTAATAGCCTAATCTCCATAGCTAATGAGCTTGTAAATCATATAATTTACTTATAGTTATCTTCATTTGGTTGCTATTAGATCTTGGGAGAGATTAGGCCAATGGTTCACAACCATAAGATCACTCTAAGTGAAGGACTTCCTATTTGAAGCATATGTGTCCTAATTTGGTTTAATCGCTTGATCGCCATAACTCATGAGATTGTAAATCATATAATTTACTTTTAGTTTTCTTCATTTGGATGCTATGAGATCTACGAAAAGATTAGGCTAATGCTTGGGAGCCATGAGATCTTTCTAAGTGAAGGACTTCTCATTGGAAGCATATGTGTCCTCATTTTGTTGAATCGCTTGATCTCCACATCTAATGAGCTTGTAAATCATATAATTTACATATTGTTATCTTCATTTGGATGCTATGAGATCTAGGGAAAAAGTAGGGTAATGGTTGAGAGCCATGAGATCATTCTAAGTGAAAGACTTCTAAGCATTTTTGTCACTATTTGGCTTAATCGCTTGATCTCCATAGCTCATGAGCTTGTAAATCATATAATTTACTTATAGTTATTTTCATTTGGATGCTATTAGATCACGGGAGAGATTAAGTCAATGGTTGAGAGCCACAAGATCATTCTAAATGAAAGACTTCCCATTCTAAGCATGTTTGTCACCATTTGGTATGATCGCTTGATCTCCATCACTCATGAGCTTGTAATTCATCTAATTTTCTTATTGTTATTTTCATTTGGATTCTGTGAGATCTAGGGAAAGATTAGGCAAATGGTTGAGAGCCATAAGATCATTCTAAGTGAAGGACTTCCCATTTGAAGCATGTGTCCTAATTTGATTTAATCGCATGATTGCCATAACTCATGAGTTTGTAAACCAAATAATTGACTTATAGTTACCTTCGTTTGGATGCTATGAGATCTAGAGAATGATAAGGATAATGGTTGAGAGCCATAAGATCATTCTAAGTGATGGACTTCCCATTTGAAGCATATGTGTTCTCATTTCGTTTAATCACTTGATCTCCAAAGCTAATGAGCTTGTAAATCATATAATTTACTTATCTTCATTTGGATGCTTTGAGATCAAGGGACCGATTAGGCTAATGGTTGAGATCTAGGGAAAGATTAGGCTAATGGTTGAGATCTAGGGAAATATTAGGCTAAAGGTTGAGATCCATAAGATCAGTGAAGGACTTCCCATGTGAAGCATATGTGTTCTCATTTGGTTTAATCGCTTGATGCGTGACGGGAATGAAGAGGTGAGAAATTCGTTTCTTGGGTAATGTCTTATGGAAAAAGTGAATGGATAAACTTGTATTTGGATAAATGGAAGATGAAACGTGCTGGTGATTTCTTTTAATATAGGAACTTGCTAGAATGTGGAATGAAGGCAAAATGGAGTGTATTATGGATGAAAACAAAGCTAGGATAGATGTAGCTCACCACTAAGGCCTAAAGGAACAATCCACTAGCCAAGGATAAAGAACTTAAGGCTTACCACCACACAAATGGATAAAAAACCGAAATTTGAAGGAAATGACTCACTTCAAGAGGAAATCTCATGTATTACATATCAGGTGTGTCCTCCATACAAATTACATCTCTATTTATAGCCATACTAAGACATTGTACTAACACTCTTACAATAAATGCAACACACTCTACTTCTTAATTGAGTGTACTCTACTCATACTCTTCAGCTAGTGAGCTTGTAAATCATATAATTTGCTTAAGGTATCTTCATTTGGATGCTATTAGACCATGGGAAAGATTAGGCCAATGTTTGATAGCCATAAGATCATTCTAAGTGAAAGGCTTCCCATTCTGAGCATGTTTGTCACCATTTGGTATAATAGCTTGATCTCCATAGCTAATCAGTTTCTAAATCATATAATTTACTTCTAGTTTTCTTCATTTGGGTTCAATGAGATCTAGGGAAAGATTACGCTAATGGTTGAGTGTCATAACATCATTCTAAGTAAATGACTTCCCATTTGAAGCATATGTGTTCTCATTTGGTGTAATCGCTTGATCTACATAGCTAATGAGCTTGTTAATCATATAATTTGCTTAAGGTACCTTCATTTGGATGCTATTAGACCATGGCAAAAATTAGGCCAATGTTTGATAGCCCTAAGATCATTCTAAGTGAAGACTTCCCATTCTAAGCATATTTGTCACCATTTGGTATAATCGCTTGATCTCCATCTGTCAGGAGCTTGTAATTCGTCTAATTTTCTTATGGTTATTTTCATTTGGATTTTATGAAATCTAGGGAAAGATTAGGCAAATGGTTGAGAGCTGTGTCCTCATTTTGTGTAATCGCTTGATCTCCATAGCTAATGAGTTTGTAAATCATATAATTTTCTTATAGTTATCTTCATTTCGATGCAATTAGATCTACATTTGGGTGCCATGGGATCGAGGGAAAGATTAGGTTAATGGTTGAGAGCCATAGGATCATTTTATGTGAAGGACTTCCCATTTGAAGCATATATGTTCTCGTTTAGTTTCATCGCTTGATCTCCATAGCTAATGAGCTCGTAAATCATATAATTTACTTATAGTTTTCTTCATTTGGACAATATGAGATCTAGGAAAAGATTAGGCTAATGGTTGAGAGCCATAAGATTATTCTAAGTGAATGACTTCCCATTTGAAGCATATGTGTTCTCATTTGGTTTAATCGCTTCATCTCCATAGATAATGAGCTTCTAAATCATATAATTTACTTATAGTTATATTCATTTGGATGCTATTAGATCATGGGAAAGATTAGGCCAATGGTTGAGAGCCATAAGATCATTCTAAGTGAAGGACTTCCCATTCTAAACATGTTTGTCACCATTTGGTTTAATTGCTTGATCTCCACATCTCATGAGCTTGTAAATCATCTAATTTACTTATAATTATCTTCATTTGGATGCTATTAGATCATGGGAAAGATTAGGCCAATGGTTGAGAGCCATAAGATCATTCTAAGTGAAGGACTTCCCATTCTAAACATATTTGTCACCATTTGGTTTAATTGCTTGATCTCCACATCTCATGAGCTTGTAAATCATCTAATTTACTTATAATTATCTTCATTTGGATGCTATTAGATCATGGGAGAGATTAGGCCAATGATTGGGAGCCATTAGATCATTCTAAGTGAAAGACTTCACAGTCTAAGCATGTTTGTCACCATTTGGTATAATCGCTTGATCTTCATCGCTCATGAGCTTGTAAGTCGTCTAATTTTCTTATTGTTATCTTCATTTGGATACTATTAGGTCTTGTGAGATATTAGGCCAATGATTGAGAGCCATGTGATCATTCTAAGTGAAAAGCTTCCCATTTGAAGCATATGTGTCCTCATTTGGTTTAATCGCTTGATCTCCACTTCTCATGAGCTTGTAAATCATATAATTTACTAATAGTTATTTTTATTTGGATGCTATTAGGTCTTGCAAGAGATTAGGCCAATGGTTGATAGTCATAAGATCGTTCTAAGTGAAAAACTTCCAAATGAGATGTCCTTCACTTGCAATGATCTCATGGCTCTCAACCACTAACCTAATCTTTCCCTAGATCTCATGGCATCCAAATGAAGCTAACAATAAGTAAATTATATGATTTACAAGCTCATGAGATATGGTGATCAAGCGATTAAACTAAATTAGGACACCTATGCTTCAAATGGGAAATCCTTAGCTTAGAATGATCTTATGGCTCTCACCCATTTGCCTAATCTTTCCCTAGATCTAATAGCATCCAAATGAAGACAACTATAAGTAAATTATATGATTTACAAGCTCATGAGCAATGGAGACCAAGCGATTAAATCAAATGGCATAAAAAATGCTTAGAATGGGATGTTCTTCACTTAGAATGATCTTATGTCTCTCAACCATTAGCCTAATCTTTCTCATGATATAATAGCATCTGAATGAACATAACTATAAGTAAATTGTATGATTTACAAGCTCATTAGCTGTGGTGATCAAGCAATTAGACAAAATAAGGACACATATACTACAAATGAGAAGTCCTTCATTTAGAATGTGCTACAAATGAGCTATGTAGATGAAGCGATTAAACCAAATGGTGACAAAAGTGCTTAGAATGGGAAGTCCTTCACTTAGAATGATCTTATGGCTCTCAACCATTTGCCTAATCTTTCCCTAGATATCGTAGCATCCAAATGAAGATAACTATAAGAAAATTAGACGAATTAGAAGCTCATCAGCGATGGAGATTGAGCGATTATATCAAATGGTGACAAACATGCTTAGAATGAGAAGTCTTTCACATAGAATGATCTAATGGCCTTATCTCTCCCATCATCTTATAGTATCCAAATGAAGATAACTATAAGTAAATTATATGATTTACAAGCTCATGAGCTGTGTAGATGAAGCGATTAAACCAAATGGTGACAAAAATGCTTAGAATGGGAAGTCCATCACTGAAAATGATTTTATGGCTCTCAACCGTTGGCCTAATGTCTCCCATGATCTAATAGCGTCCAAATAAAGATAACTATAAGTAAATTATATGATTTACAAGCTCATGAGCTGTGGAGATCAGGCGGTTAAACCAAATGCCGACAAAAGTGCTTAGAATTGGGAAGTCCTTCACTAAGAATGATCTTATGACTCTCAACCATTTGCCTAATCTTATCCCAAGATCTGATAGCATCCAAATGAAAATACACATGCTTCAAATGGGAAGTCCTTCACATAAAATGATCTTATGGCTCTCAACCATTAGCCTAATCTTTCACTAGATCTCATAGCATCCAAATGAACATATTTATAAGTAAATTATATGATTTACAAACTTATGAGTTGTGGAGATAAAGCTATTAAATCAAATTAGTATACATATGCTTCAAATGGAACGTCCTTCGCTTAGTATGATCTTATGGTTCTTAAGCATTTGCCTAATCCTTCCCAAGATCTAATAGCATCCAAATGAAGAAAATTATAAGTAAATTATATGATTTACAAGCTCATTAGCTATGGTGATCAAGCTATTAAACCAAATTAGTACACATGCTTCAAATGGGAAATCCTTCACTTAGAATGATCTTATGGCCCTCAATCATTTGCCTAATCTTTCCCTAGATCTGATACCATCCAAATGAAGATAATTATAAAAAATTAGATGAATTACAAGCTCATGAGTGATGGAGATCAAGAGATTATACCAGATGGTGACAAACATGATTAGAATGGGAAGTCTTTCACTTCGAATGACCCTATGGCTCTCAACCGTTGTTCTAATCTCTCCCAATATCTAATAACATCCAAATGATGATAACTATAAGTAAATTATATGATTTACAAGCTCATGAGCTATGTAGATCAAGCGATTAAACCAAATGGTGATAAGAATGCTTAGAATGGGAAGTGCATCACTTAGAATGATCTTATAGCTCTCAACCATTAGCCTAATCTTTCCCTAGATCTCGTAGCATCCAAATGAAGATAACTATAAGAAAATTAGATGAATTAGAAACTCATGAGTGATGGAGATCAAGCGATTATACCAAATGGTGACAATTTCACATAGAATGATCTAATGGCTCTCAACTATTGGCCTTATCTCTCCCATGATCTTCTAGCATCCAAATGAAGATAACTATAATTAAATTATATGATTTACAAGCTCATGAGCTGTGTAGATGAAGCGATTAAACCAAATGGTGACAAAAATGCTTAAAATGGGAAGTCCATCATTTAGAATGATCTTATGGCTCTCAACCATTAGCCTAATCTCTCCCATGATCTAATAGTATCCGAATGAAAAAAACTATAAGTAAATTATATGATTTACAAGCTCATGAGCTGTGTAGATCTAGGGAATGATTAGGCTAATGGTTGAGAGCCATAAAATCATTCTAAAGGAAGGACTTCCCATTTGAAGCATATGTGTTCTCATTTGGTTTAATCGCTTGATCTTTATAGTTAATGAACTTGTAAATCATATAATTTACTTATTGTTATCTTCATTTGGATGCTATTGGATCTTGGGGAGAAATTAGGCCAACGGTTGAGAGCCATAAGATCATTCTTTGTGAAGGACTTCACATTCTAAGCATGTTTCT